>JADBJO010015390.1:0-5000 GCA_016801955.1 Conus betulinus
TGTTGGTAGTTTGTTGTTTGCGGCTGCTGCTCGTTGCTGCGGATACTGCTGTAGCTGCTGCTGCTATAGTACTGCTATACTACTTACTGATATGATGATTATGACTCACGGCGCGACGACAACGAGGACGACTACGTCGGCGATGACTGATGATTAATGATGATGTTGATGATTATTGATGATGATGCTGGATGATGGATGGTAATCCTCATCCTAGAGTGCTGCGTGGCTAACAGCTTTTGTTTTTTGTCTCTACTGGCTGCTCACTGGCGTCTGCCTGCTGCCTGTTAACGACTTCTATACCCACTGCTGGGCTGTTTGTTGTTGTTGTTTGGTGTTGGTTGTTGTCGTTGTTGTTGTTGTGTGTTGTTGTTTGCCAATGCTGCTGCTGCTCCTGCTGCTGCTGCTGCTTGTTGCTGCTGCTGCTTCCCCCAGCTATTATACGACTACTAGTTACCTGCTGTTTTTAATGCCTGCGGTGGAGCTGCTGTTTTGCGGTGCTTGCCTGCTGCTCTGACTGGTGCACCACTACGTATGCTGGTCCTGAGCCGATAACAAAACCAAAGTTCAGCTATTGCAATTCAACCTGAAGAATCGCTATTACTACTACTATTCCAATGAAGCAGTTGCTGTTGCTGCTGCTGTTGTTGTTGTTGTTGCCTGCTGCTGCCTGATGAAATGCTCTAAGACTGCTGAAAAAAGCATTGTCCAACAGACTACTATTTGGACCACCTGAGCTGATATGAACCTTGGACAATGAGCCGCTAATCGTTGTAATGCTCTCGTCCGGGAATCATTGAAATTTAAAGAAAAACCACGCATGTCCCTTTTTCTAAGAGTCCTGACCATTGCCGCTGTATAAATGCAATAACCATTACAGCATCTTGGGTAAAGATCTCCTCGGGAATCTTGAGTACAGGAGAGAGGAGCCCTTGTCCGAGGGGATCGAGTCTACGGGTCCATGAGAGGCGAGACGCAGAAGGGGTGAGCTGACTTAAAGGAGCGAGAGTGGACAAGGGGACGAGAGAGAAAGGATGAGAGGAGAGAGCGAGAGCAGGAGACCGATGGAGGAGAGAGGAAGAAGATAGAAGGAGGAAAGGAGGAGAACGCGAGAAACAGAGAGAGAGACAGGGGGCCTAGGAAAGATGGAAGAGAGAGAGAAGAGGAGATAGAGAGATAACAGAGAGAGACCTATGGGGAGAGAGAGAGATGAGGAGAGGAGGAGAGCAAGAGAGAGAAACAGAGACGAGAGACCTCGGGAGAGCAGAGAGAGAGATGAGAGAGAGAGAGAGAGAGAAGAAGAGGGAAAGGACAAGAGGCAGAGATAAACAGATGCGATGATGAGAGAGTTAGAGAGGGAGGAGGAGAGTTAAGAGAGCGAGAAAGACTAGAGAGAGGACAAAGAGAGGAGAACGGAGGAGAAACAGAAAGAGAACGAGACAGAGAGAGTAAGAGAGAGAGATGAGAGAGAAGAGAGAGGACAAAGATAGAGAAACAACAGAGAGACAAGAGAAGAGGTCTTGAAAAGAGAAGAGGGGATCAATGGAAGCATACAAAACGTAGAGTGTCCCCCGCCAGGCCTCGTCATCACTCCAGGGAAGGTGTGCGGAGGTACCAGTGATGGAGCTCCTGCAATCTCCCTCCATCTGTTTGGGTTATGCCTGGGCTCTGAGGACCGGCGAAGGACAGGCCTGACCACTGTCCTGGTGTTGTTCTCCCATCTCTGTTTGTTCTGTCTGACCGTTCGTTTCGTCCGCCTGGTACTCTGCCTCGTGGGGTTGGAATTTGCCAGGCTGGCACATCTTTATCAAACGTGGCTGAGTACGTTGCAAAATTAAAATCAAAGCTGATCTGTGGCATTGCAACGAGGAATATAACCCTTCAGAACATAGACACGTACATCCACACACTGTGATTTCGAATTAATCCTGAGTCACGGTCTATAGGGACGCCACCACAGAGCACGACAGTGTGCGAGAATGACCATTTCTGTCCAGTCATGCCCCAATATGAGGACCTTGATAAATACCGCTTTATAATAAATTATTATCTATGCAAGAATCATAGCGGCTGACAATCAGAAAAGATTTTTTCAAACTTCATTCTAGAACTAAAGAAAAGAAGATGTCGTGCTTTATTTCGGAGAGTAAATGGATTTTAGTGGCAAAGAAGCTGAGTCGTAGACTTGTGCTGTTGAAATTTCTTCATTGAACCAGACACTTTACGGACATCACATATTTTGTTGACTTCAAAGATTACAAGTGGATTTTATACTAAAGGAACTTGAAATATACATGGGACTGTTTCAGTTTTCTCTCTTTGCTTTCTTGTAGTAACCTCTCTTTTCTTTATGTAAATCAAGACACATATGGAGCTACTTGATTCCCTAAATTTTATAAACTTTCTCGTGGTTGGCCAGGAAAGACCGCAGTTCACGTGTTTCAACCCTTAGTTCTACACAAGGTTGCTATTCCTGTCTCAGTGTCCATCACAGCGTTTCAACAGACAGTCCGAGAATGTTTGTCGGTACTCAACTCTTTTTCCTACTGCACGCAGGTTATTTGAGTGTTTCCATACTGCAACAAATGCTTATACAAATTTTTCTGTCAGCTGTCTGTTACGCGAAGCGCAACTGGCGACTTCCGACGCCGCTGTCTATCAATTTCAATAAAGTGCACAGAATTCGGCAAATCACGCCGCGCGCGCGCGCGCGCGCGCGCACACACACACACACACCACACACACACACACACACACACACCACTCTACACACACACACCATCCACACACACCACACACACCACACACACACACACACAAACCAACACACTTTGAATTTCCTTCTCTCTTGCAACCTACCCTAAAACCCAATCTTCCATGAGATAGATGTCTCTTTACGGGCTAAAGGACAAAGAGGATGTTTTGTTCAAATCATAATCGGTCAGTATCCCCCCCCCCCCCCTCCCCCTCATTCTAGAATAAGAACAGTAACGTTCCTCTGCCTGTTAAAAAAAAAGCTGTCGGAGTTTTACTCTCGCGGGTAATTGCAACGAATTGCACAGTTCTTCGTGAGAAACCCATCTTCAAAAATCTGCAAGGGAGGTCATCGGTCTTATAGCTCGCGTTCAACGAGTGACCCCGCCGTTTTCCTGGACAGACACCACTGGGTGAGTACGCCCAAAGTGGATCAGTCATCTCAACCGTTCCAGAGAGAAAATATCCAAAATGGGTGCAAAACGATGCGCGTACTGTACAAAGTCAATATTTTTAATTGTCAATCTGGTGCGCTCTTTAAATCAAATAGTTTGGCTCTCTACATACATTCGCTTGGCCCATGAACTGACAAAGGACATCTCCATTTGCAACGGAAGGACGGCTGTTTATTCTCTCCTGATTTTTTTTTTTTCTGGAACGGGTCTATTATTCATGGACGGCCTTACCAAACATAGTAGTATAACGTAATAGGAAAATGCGTTCCAATTTGCTTGCGAATGTGACGATTTTGTTCCCAGCTTTGCTTACATGTGAAATAACTGACAGACGACGAACAGGTCAGCGTTCAGCTCCTGTAATTTAAAACGAGACTTAGGACTCCGCCATTTTTCTGATTTTCTGCCAACTTTCCTTGCAGACTGTTCATTACCACGTGTTGTAATATCCATGTCACTTACTTAGTGTTCTGTTGCGGCGGCGGATGGCAGGTGTCCATCCATGTTTGAGGAGCCTTTGCAGCCACGGTCATTTAGTCATACGGTCACGTGACACTAGTCTAAGTCATTACAGCTTCTCTTCTTTGCTGCTGCCAACCGTATCGAACAATAAAAGCAAAACTGGAATCAGTGAGCCACCAAAAAACAATGACAAAATAAACATTACGCGTTTTGACTTATGGGGTCCTCTTCAGGCTGGACAAAAGAACATCCAAACCATGGAAGGAAAGGACGGACAGTCACTGTTCTCTTCAGACTTGTGGAAAACTGTGGCATGAGGTGAAAGACTAAAGTCACCTAAAGGAAGTAGAAGAGAGAAGAGGCTGGAGGTCGCAAATAAAATTAAAACGAGATGAATTTTTTGTAATATGGAAAAAATTTTTGAGTATGGCTATCAATGTTCAAAGGAGAAAGCTGAAACCATAAAGTCGAGTTTTCTTCCACGAAATGGATGTGTCTCTGAGAATGATGATCCATTTCCTTATCAACACACTGCAGATGCCTGTATCTTTCAGAGCCTACTTAACTTTAAAATCTTTCATTATTACACAATGTAAAAAAAAAAAAGGAAGGGGAGATTTGGGGCCTGTCATACAGCTGTGTGATAAGAATAAAACTGTGTATTATCATCAGCGTTCTTAAATGATTAAAAGTTTTTGATAGTCCAGAATCTGTGACACTTCGTGCTCTGTGTTGGTGGTGACCTCATTTCCAATTTCATCTTCGCGCCCACAGATGTGGCGAGTTATATCAAGTTCGTCAGAATCAGTTTTTTGTAGATTTTCATCGAATGAACGATGTGGTGTGCTCTGGGAGAGGCACGTTGAGGCACGCCGCTGGCTTTCGCAAACAACACACCCACACACACACACAACACACACAACACCCACACGCACACACGCACGCACGCACGCAACGCACGCACGCGCACGCACGCACAGCACGCACACACACACACCACACGACACCCACACACACACACACCACACACAACAGAGTTTGAAGTCGCGAGTAGGAGCACTGAGATTCTCCCCTATGGTGAATCAGGCCAGGCAATTCTGAACTCACCAAAGTGATTCAAAACAGCGGTGCAGTGTCTTCTCCGGCGGGTTGTATCATGACGACATGATGTAGGGGAGATAGAACGAAGAGCGTGGGAGTAAAGTCTCTGAGAGTGTTTCGGAAGACGAGAAAAAAAGGAGGAGGAGGAGAAGAAGAAGAAGAGAAGAAGAATAAGAAGACGAAGAAGAAGAAAATTAAAAGAGGAAGAGAATAAGAAAAAAAGAAGAA
>JADBJO010015390.1:7500-15000 GCA_016801955.1 Conus betulinus
GAAGGAGCAGTGAGGATAACAACGTCAGAGAGTGGAGAGGCCTGTCCTTCGTCAGCTGTCTGAGAGTTCCAGAGAAACTGGTACCAGATGGAGGGACATTGACGTGAATCCGTCAGTGGCGAAGAACGTAGAAAAGATGAGCTGTGCCTTAACAACATCGTCATAAATGTTAGAAAAGCATGGCAAGACAATACAAAAGAAACCCCCCAAAAAATCATCGAAACTTTTTTTTTTCGGGGTCCCACTTTCCTTTGATATCGTCGTCTCTCTTTAACCGGCGCATTGTGGCTAGTCTGTCTAACTGTCTCCTTCCTTCTGCTGCGAAGACGTTTCGATCCAGCCAGCACAGCACTTTTTACGACACAAACAAGCATGAAGAAGAGAATGCAAGAGAATAATTAACAAAAATGAAATCCAGTTTTCCGGACAGACAACCAAAAAATCCAGAAAATCTCAATATCCATTCTATTTCAAAATGTTGCGCCATGAAGTCTGGGCTGTGAACCAGTTCCAGTGATGCTCAGATCAGCTTCATTTCAGAACAATTCTCTGATTATCTGGATGCGTGCTGCAGCTTTGTGTGTGTGTTGGCGTTTTGTGCAGCGCTGGAATGAACACCATTCGTGGCTCGCACTTCATTACGAATTTCGCCAATGCCTGTCTGACAATACTGATTCAGGAATCTTCTTTCATCTCAGCTTGCTTGCTTGCTTGCTTACTTACTGACTGACTGACTGACTGACTGACTTACTTACTTGCTTATTTACGTACTTACTTACTTACTTGTGTCGCACTGGGTTTAAGTTTGTCTTGTGTTTAATTTTCTGGTTAGCGCGTCGCGAACTCCCGGCTGGGAGGTCGTGGGTTCCATTCCCATTAGAGTCACGTGGGATTTTTCTGCCCCGACAGGCTCCTACCCTGAGTTCAGTTTGATGTGGGTTCAGCTGGGAAGACTGGGACCACACAGTCGAGTTTCATCCACTGAATGGATGCGTCTCTGAGAGTGTTGCTCAAATTTCCTTACCAATACTGCAGGTGTCCATATCTCTCGGGCCTGGTTGACGCCGGGATGTATTATGAAAGGGAGCGTAGAGTACAGCCCTGTCATGCGGTCTCAGACCCGGAATGGAAATCCGTGGCATCATCTTCATTCTCATCGAACAGCATTAAAAAAGGTCTCAAATTCTGTGGCCCTCTATGCCCTGCTCTCATTGTTACCTCAGTTTCGATGTCCTCTCCACGTCTGTGGCCTTGGTTTGATTCCGTCGGTGTCAGCGGTATTGGCAGATCCATGGGGATTGTCATTATGAATCTCTCTCTCTCTCTCTCTCTCTCTCTCTCTCTCTCTCTCTCCTCTCTCTCTCTCTCTCACACACACACACACACACACACACACACACACACACACACACACAGCTTGTGCACATATACAAGTGTACACACACATGCAAGCGCGCGTGCACGCATGTGCGCGCGCACACACACACACACGCAGACATGCATACATACATACATACATACATACTACATACATACATACATACATACATACATACATACATACATACATACATACATATATACATGCATGCATACATACATACACAAAACAGAGAAATATCAAGTAAACAGAATTAAAGATATTATACTGCATCTCAGTGTATCCGTTGCATGAAAATCAATTTGCAAATTCATCCCGCAATAGACATACCACATAGTGATCACTGGGTCAGTTTTCCTTCAAACATTAGACATACCACATAATAACCAATGAGTTAGTTTTCCTTCGAAGTTAGACATATCACTTCAACTTTTCCTATAAGACAAAAATCAGTCAGGCATACACAACGAGAATCAGTTTCCTTCATTGATCTAAACGTATAAAATGATAAGCCCTGGGTTAAGTTTCTTTCAGTACCAGGTGGGCTATGGGATATCAAATGCGTGACCCTTTCCTTCAAGATTACACATACAGTTTATTAATTAGTGAGTTTGACTTTCCATCACCATATACCATACAATGTAATAATCGATGAGTTAGCTTTTGCGTCTAACATTAAACATAATGTATAATAATACTACAGTCAGCTGGCTTTTCTTTCGGTATTAAACATGCATCATGTTAATCACTGAATTGGTAAACTGATGACAAAAGTCGCAAAACTCCAATTAATTTTCAGTTAATTCTGAAAAACTTAGAATGTCTTAACTTCTGAAACCAAGCAGTTGAAATAATCGAGTACAAAAGAAATGCTGTCAACAACTATTGGGAAATAATCGGAAAGGCGCTTAGAAACAAAAGAAGGCGGGGGGTGGGGGTGGGGGGCACGTAAACAATGGAGTTGGTGGCGGGGATGGGAGCAAGATGCTGCTTGCACTCACACAGCAATAGCGTTTCACACAGCAGCGTCTATCTAGACATTAGTGTCCGGGGGTAGTTTACATGCCCTCGCCATCCATTCTCAATTTTCTCTTCTCTGTTGCAAACCGTCCACCACCACCGCCACCATCCTTCCCAGGGCTGGCTCGCAGTCTACACTCACACTGACATCCTGGGAGACTCTGGATCTTGTCTTTTTTGGTCTCAATTGTTGGCGACCACGGGGGCATTAGTTCCGTGCTATCACTGTTCTGGGAATCGTTCTCCATGGCACGAGGGCTGGCATCTCACCGCTCTCTATGGCAGCGGACTTCAGTGGCGGCTGCAGCTGAGAGTGAACGTACCCCGCCCCGTCTCAGCGTTTGGCCATGCATCATGTGTGTGGGCAAACAGCTCATACTGTCGGTCGTAGGAGGCTCCTCTTCCCAAATCTGGAGAAATGGGGCGTGGTTTGTGAATATAGATTACAAATTGTCCACACACACACACACACACACACACACACACACACACACACACATGCACACACGCATATGCCAAGCGTGATCATGTGCATATGGCGTGTTTATGTGTTGTGTGTGGTGTGTGGTGTGTGTGTGTGTGTGTGTGTGTGTGTGTGTGTGTGTGTGTGTGTGTGTGTGTGTGTGCGTTGTGTGTGTGTGTGTATGCGCGCGCGCGCGTCTGTGTGTGTGTGTGTGTGTGTGTGTGTGTGTGTGTGTGTGTGTGTGTGTGTGTGTGTGGTGTGTGTGTGTGTGTGTGTGTGATTGGTTATGTGTGTGGGGCATACACGCGTATATTTGTGTATACGTGGTATTTACGTCCAAGCATGCAGGTGCGTGCACAATATGTTTACATAATATCTGAAGATTGAAACCAATCTCTTCATGTATTTTTTTTTTTTTTTCCGACCTCGACAGGTAAGACTGGACAAATTCTCTAACTCTGAAGACTAGAGGCATGAATGTATACAAAGACTCCACAAAGTAAAGTAACTTCCATCAGTCTGCCTGCACGTCTGTTTGTGTGTCTGACTGTGTGTTGGTTGTGTCTGTCTGTCTGTCCGCCTCATGTGTGAAGAGCAGAGCCTACCAACAAACATCCCCTCCACGTCCATTTGAGGACACTTGGGCAGGCAGATGTCTCTGCTGAAAGGAGGTCCAGGCTAGAGGTGATTCTATTTGGCCAGTCAGTCGAGGATGGGGATGGGGCTTTAAAGAAGAGTCCTTGTGCAGGACGGAAGAGAGTTGGCGCTTGGGCAGCCCAAGGAAAGAGGTGGACATCTATCTTCGTGTGTCTGTTCTGTTCTGTTCTGTCTGTCTGTACGTATTATGGATGTTGTATGATGTCTGTCACTCTCTCTCTCTCCCTCCTTTCCACCTCTCCGCTCTCTCTCTCTCTCTCTCCTCTCTCTCTCTTCTCTTCCGTCTTTCTCTCTTTCTCTCTCTCCCTCTTTCTCTCTTTCTCTCTTTCTTTCTTCTTCCTCCTCTTCTCCCTTTTTTCTCTTCCTCGCTCTCTTCCTTTCCTCTGCTTTCCGTCTCCACCCTCTCCTCTCTCGTCGCTCTCTCTCTTCAATCTCCCTCTTTTTCTTTTCTCGCCCCGCGCTTTCGGGCTCTAGGCCTCTTTTCCTCAGCTTTCTGCGCCTCTCTCGGTCCTCTCCTCTCCCTTTCGCTCTCTTCCTCTCTGCTCTCTCTTCTCTTCTCTCTTCTCTCGCTCTTTCTTTCCCTCTCTCCTTTCGTTCCATCACTTTTCCCTCTTCCCTCTCATCTCTCGGCTCTCCGCTCTGTCCGCTCTCTCTGCCATTCTCCCTCTCTTTCTCTCCGCAACTCCAAGCCCTCTTTTCCCCTTCTTTCTTTCCTTTCCTTCCCTTATCTTTCCTCTTTCCTCCTCTGTTCTTCCTCTCACTTTCTCTCGCTCTGCCCGTTCTTCTCACTCTATATTCTCGCTCTGGTCCCTCACATCTTCTCTTCTCCTCTTCCCTCTCGCACCCTCCTCTCGCTCGCGCCACACTCTTCGCTTTTTTTCTCCACTCCTTCTCCCTCTTCCTCTTCACACACACACACACACCCACCCTTCTCTCACCCACACTTTCACACACTGTCCTCACACACCACACACCACACACACACACACACCCCACACCTCCTCTCACTCTCACTCTCCTCTCTTCACGGACCGCACACACACACACGACACCACAGCGCACACGCACACGCACACACACACACACACACACACAACACACACACGCACACAACACACACACACACAGACGACACACACCACATCACACACACCACACACACCCACGCACAGCCACACACACACACACCACACAGCCACGTACGCACACACGCACACACCACGCACGCACACCCGCACACACACACACACCACACACACCAAACACACCCAGGCCACACACGACCACACAACACACACACACACTCACACACACACCGCACACGACTCACACACCACACACTTACGCACGCGACGCCACACGCAGCACGCACAGTACCCACGCACAAGCACGCACTCACGCACACACACTCACAACACACACACACTCACACACAAAATATTTGAAAATACTTTCATGTCATGCAAAATAAAACAAAATGGTGTGGGTCTTTCTACAACACCGCACACGTTTCACAGAATCAGATGACTTTCCCGTCCGACCAGCATATGCAGAAATCTAAAAGTTTCATGGCTAAGTACAGTACCTCTCTCTCTCTCTCTCTCTCCTCTCCTCTCTCTCCTCTCTCTCTCCCCTCTCCTCTCTCTCTCTCTCTCTCTCTCTGTATGGTTTGTGTTTATTGTCACAGTCCTATTCACTGCATACCTGTGTTCATTAGGAGTGTCCATTGATTCTTTGGATCCATAAGTCAATCTCATTTCATTCCGTGTGCTCACTTAAACTGCCTACACCCTTCCTCAAATTTCTCTTTTGTAGAGAAGTTGCGCTTTGTGAGTTAATTTCTATTTACTGTAGTCTACCATTTTCACCTCATTTCTTGTTTTCTGGCTTGTGTTCTGTCAAACCTTTGTGAAACTCTGTTTGTTGTTGTTTTTTTTGTCTGTGTCTCTGGTCTCTCTTTGTTTCTATCTGTCTGTCCTCTCTCTCTCTCTATGTGTTCTATTTTTTTTCAGTTTCATTTTCAGCTGCATCACAACAATTGGTAAAACAGCTAACTCTGGACCAACACCAATCTTTTCTATGTTATGCCATAAGCCGCCTACGTCCCAACGACTCTAACCTGAACTGTTCTCACCGAATTAAAACACAACTCACCAGTTTAGCAACGCTTCGCCACGCGACACCAGCGGTCGAAATTACACCAGTCGTCTCGGCTGGTGTACTCACACAAGACACTTGAGTTCCTAGGAAGTCTGCAAGTCACTGAAGTTTCTAAGTCACACACAATAATCAAATTAGGTTTCACTTTGAATAGGAAGCATAAAGTTTATTGTGTGTCTCACAAAGCTGGGCCAGACAAAAATGAAAAAGACACGACGCTGCATGTCAGTGTATTATATGTATTGAAAGTAGTGAGCAAAATTCTTTCGGCATTCTTCTTCCTCTTCCTCTTCTTCTTCTTCTCATAATTAAGGGTATTTATATAGCGCCTACCCTCGATTGCAGGCCAAACTCTAAGCACTTCACAATCCATGCCCTTGTTTAGGCAGCGGGCTGACCTCTTTGACCTGGGTGCACAATTCAGACTAAGTGAACGTTAGAAGAATGAACTTTCAAATCCACATCAAGTAATTTAGATAAGCGAGGGGGGTGGATTGATTATAAGATATGTCATCAAGAAGAAAGAGGAAGGGATAGTAGAGGATGGGGCTGACGAGAGATTTGGGATGTGTGGTGGGGAATGGGAGGGAGGGGGGGGCTGTGTGATACAATGACACATCAACGCTTTCCTCAAGCAGCTCCTATCCAGACGTAAAAGCCCCGGGTGAGTTTATATGCTCACGCCATCCACTCGTTATTTTTTTTTCTCTCAGTGGTAAAGTGGACGTCCCCAGGGCTAGCTGGCTTTCTACACCGATCATGTCTTCCCCGTAGACTCTGGATTTTCACCTTCCATTTCCGACTGTTTGTGACCACGGGGCATCAGTTCTGGGCTGTCGCTGCTTTGGGAACTGTTCTCCATGGCATGAGGCTGACATCAGACAGCAATCTAGATCAGCGGGTTCCAGTCACAGAAGCAGTGAAGAGAGCACGCTTTCTCCCAAGTGGTTTGGCATGTATGCATGTGTGACGGAATAGCTTATTATATTGATCATAGGAGACTTGTCTCCTCGCGACCGTTGTAAGAAATAAACGATGAGGTAAAAGGTAAAAGTGAATATGAATAACTACATGCACACAGACATAGACACATACACAACACATATATACACGCGCGCGCGCGCGCGCCCGCACACACACACACACACACACACACACACACACACACACACACACACACATATATATATATATATATATATATATATATATATATATATATATATGCGCGCACACACACACACACACACACACACACACACACACACACACACACACACACACACACACACACACACACACACACTCACACACACACACACACACACACACACACACACACACACACACACACACACACATATGTACAGAGAGTTTAGACAAACAGACAGACAAACACGCAAACACCCCCCCATACACACACACACACACACACACACACACACACACACACACACACACACACACACACACACGCACGCACGCACACACACACACACACACACACACACGTACGCATGCAATGTATGCACGCACGCACGCACTCATGCACTCACAGACATATGCACACATGTACGCATTCATGCACACACACACACACACACGCGCGCGCGCGCGCGCGCGCGCGTATACATTTCCTTCTATTACAACGAAGTTTCGATCAGGAAAGACAGAATTAACTTATTTTAGAAAGAAGCATGAAGAAAAGAATACCAGAAAACAATCGAACAAGTCCGCTTCCAGACAGAAAGAAAAGTATCGAAAAAGTCTTCACTTCCATTCATTGTTCAGAGGTTGATCCATGAGGTGTGGTCAAGGA
>JADBJO010015390.1:25000-43928 GCA_016801955.1 Conus betulinus
TTATGCTTTCAATGTCATTCAGTCAAAGCATTTAGGGATATATATATATATATATATATATATATATATATATATATATATATATATATATTTTTTTCCCTCTCAATTTCAAATCTTTGCCAAGTCATTACTATAATGATGGAAGAATTGTTAACCTGCACTTGTTTTCCCCCACTACTTAATTGTTCAGCATTATATTGTTTGGTCAATCAATGGGTGATTGCATCTCTTAGGAGATCCAAGGAAAGGTTGTTCTGCACAATTCTTAGCCGCTGACAATGCTTGGGCTATTGAACAGCAGAGCTGACCACTCAGACTGTTCCATATCTTTTGATCTCCCTTGCATCCTTAAATGGATCCTCAAGCATAGGCTCCAAGATTGTCCCTTACATTTTTATACTGTTTGCGTAATGTTTTTAGTTTTCAACAACTTTTTTCCTCTGCACACTTTCGTTTTGTTTCATTCTACTACTTTTCGCTGGCTGCTATGGGGGTGTTGTTGTGGATTCTCTTTTCAAACCCTTGGCGGTCGGAAACACCACAGAATTATGGACTGTTTTGTGTCTCTATCTGACGCCAAGAGCACAGACACGATCAGCCGCGTCTCCCTGATGAGTCCGATCCAGCGGACGAAAGGCCTCGGAGCAGGCGATACATATAGATCTGCCTTCGAGAGGGATTGCGATAGTTTCCTCGTGCAGCTAGTGAAGGGTTTTTACATTTATGATATACATTTTTTCCATTTACTTCATCTTCAAATTTTTTTTTCCTCTGAATTTCAAATCTTTGCTAAGTCATTACTATAATGATGGAAGAGTTGTTAACTTGCACTTGTTTTCCTCCACTACTTAATTGTTCAACATTTTATATATATATATATATAAATACTTCGATCATGAATATCACTAATATGCCTGGTAAAATTTAAAAGCGCTCAACCCCTTGGGGAGCAACATCTGTAAAAACAAACAAAGTATTAAAAAGAAATTCTAAAACTCTACAAATTTGTTTCAAGCACACAGCTCTCTTCAGGATCCTGAAGAGAGCTGTGTGCTCGAAACAAATTTGTAGAGTTTAAGAATTCCTTTTAAATACTTTGTTTTTAACTCACACACAAACACACACACACATATATATATATATATATATATATGTGTGTGTCTGTCTATCTATCTATCTGGCTGTGTTATGTATATATATATATATATATATATATATATATATATATAACACCAGCAAATTCGTGGCACGATAATAAATGACAGATCACAAGAATTAAAGATAAGTGCCACTGGAACAAGAGGCAAACAACAGGGTATCTTTAAGGAAATATTTTTGTATGATATATCCGTTGTCAGTGTCATTCACAAACATTTGCTAAACATGAAATGAGTATAAATTTCATTTGCACGTTTCAAACACCTTTTCTATTTCATTTTCAAAAGTTACTATGGCATGTGATGTTAAACAAGATGAAGTTAATGTTAAATTGTACCGATGAATTAAGAATAAATCCAGTTTTGTCAAAAAGAAAATGTCACCATGGGTATCTTTTGACAAATATAATTCACCATAGAAAAGGACAGGAAAAGCAAGATCACGCATGCACAGAAGTTGTGAACTTTAAGGATGGAGAGGGTGTCAGGGACGGACACGCAAAAGAGGGTGCTTAGAGAGGCGGGAGAGGTGGAGGGAGGGGGGGGTAGTAGAAAGGCTGTCGGTCGGAGAAGACGTTTGGGAACAGGGAGCAATGGAAGGAGAGGCGGGGGGTGGTAAAACCTGGTCCATAATTTGATAGCTGCCGGGAATGACCTGTCCTCAGACTCCCATTGTGTTTCTGTTACAGCTTTTTATTCATGTTCATGATTGTTTTTTTGTTTGCTTCATTACGTGCATACAAGATCCCTTTCCATGGCCTGAACATAATACACTGAATGTGATCGCTGTTGACTTTTCTGCAGTTTGTCTTGTTTGTGGTCAGTCTCTGTGTTGTCTTGTAGACTTCTTTAATTACTGCTTTCAACTCTCATCTAACACACTTTGATCCCATGGCCACACCGGAACTTTTGTGGGACAGAAGAAGAAGAAGATGAAGAAGAAGAACAAGAACAAGAACAAGAACAAGAAACAGATGATGATGATGATGATGATGATGATGATGATGATGATGATGGCGAAGAAGAAGAAGTAGAAGAAGAAGCAGAAGAAGAAGAACAAGTATGTTGCCTATATTTACATACACACTGCCGTATACTGTCAACCAACCTCACAAACACTTGAAAACTAAGACAGTGGTAAGAACTAGCCTAAGCAGTGTAAAACTTCTGATTCAAACCCATGAAAATCTAGTTGGGCAAGCAAGCTAAAAAAAATCCCCGGAGAATACATAAATCATTGAGAGAACTACGGGAAGTATATAGAACTATGCACTTAAAGGAAAGGTCTGGAACTGTGCCTCTAAAATATCAGCCTTGAAGAACAACCAAAATGGGGTTGTTGTTGTTGTTTTTGTTTTTTAATCAACAGCAGTCATCTTTGTTCTGTTGCATCCCCTTATTTAATGCATGAATGACAGATGAGGGCAACAGTGATGCAGAGAAATAGGACAAAAACAAACTCAATTTAGGTCATTAAAACGGTTGAAACACGCAACGGTTTCCTTCTCTTGACGAAAAACAGCCATTGTTGAGAACGTGCATTGGGTTCATGTTTTATTGTTGGGAACTTGGATTAAGTTCATTTCTTATGGTTGGTAACCTGCACTTTTTATCGTTGGGAACGTGTGCTGGGCTCAATTTTAATCGTTGAAAAACGTGCACTGGTTTCAATTTTAATCGTTGGAAACGTGCACTAGGTTCATTTTTTATCATTGGGGAACTTGCATTGGTTCATTTTCTATTATTGGTAACTTGCACTGGGTTCATTTTTTTTATTTATTATTGGGAACGTGCACAGGGTTCATTTTTCACGGAATGTACTGTTGTCTAGGGCCCCCAGAGTTTAGGATAGCAAAACAGAATATGTACTTAATCTTCTTTTACATTTTTGCACATAGGGCATATCAAAAAATCACTTGGAGCTTTATTGTACTTTGTCACGGTGAGTAAACATGTTTGTTACTCCGAATCTAAATTTCATTAAGTTATGTTTAAGATACCTGTCAATGTCAATAACAAGATACTTTTCACAGTTCCTATCTAACTCAGAAGTTCTATACCAAGAAAATTTGTCACTGTCTTGAACGTGTGCATTCCAGTTCTGCCATCTGCAATCTATAAGTCTTTGACAAAATTCGTGCAAAAAGACATTGACATTTTCAACCCCTTGATTCAACCATACTATTTCCAGATAACTATTCTGAAGTGATATTTCTCTAACACCTGACACCCACGTAGCCTATATTTGCCACGCGAGTCTAGCCACATAATAATCTCGTAAGCTTTAACAGGTAGTCTGTTTACATCCATACGTTACGCCAGTATCTAATACATTGAACAGACGAGTTATATATATATTTGTTGTTTTTTCCCCATTCACACACACACACACACACACACACACACACACACACACACACACACACACACACATATATATATATATATATATATATATATATATATATATACTTCCTTTTACCATCCTATTTTTAACATATATATATATATGTTTAAAATAAGGTATTAAAAGGAAGTTTTAAAACTACAATACTGTTTCGAGCGCTTGCTCTCTTCAGGATGGTTTAGTGTCACTCACTGCCGGTGTTATATAGTCTGATGTGCGAGTTGGCTGCACGTGTATTTCACTCACTGCCGGTGTTATATAGTCTGATGTGCGGCTTGGCTGCACGTGTATTTCACTCACTGCCGGTGTTTTATAGTCTGATGTGTGAGTTGGCTGCACGTGTATTTCACTCACTGCCGGTGTTATATAGTCTGATGTGCGGCTTGGCTGCACGTGTATTTCACTCACTGCCGGTGTTATATAGTCTGATGTGCGGCTTGGCTGCACGTGTATTTCACTCACTGCCGGTGTTATATAGTCTGATGTGCGGCTTGGCTGCACGTGTATTTCACTCACTGTCGGTGTTATATAGCCTGATGTTTAAACAGATATTGCTCCCCAAGGGGTTGAGCACCTTTAAATTTTTATTAGGCTTTTTAGCAGTATTTTATATATATATATATATATATATATATATATATATATATATATATATATATATATATATATATAAACAAGCTGACGTCCTGTCTCTCCCATACACTAGATCATTTAGTGTTTTAAGCTGTACTCCTAAAAACTTCTTCAATGGTAATAAATGAACCTCTTCGACGTGTGCAACAGCCTCATCGAGTCCTCATATTTCAACCCCGTACATGGCTATAGGTAGAACCTGAGTATCAAGCATTTTCAAAACTACATCTATAGAATTATTTCAGGGTGTCTATAACTTGCGCATAATACGCACCAAGGCCTTCTTTGCACGACTTCCAAGGTCCTCACAAGCGAAAACAAAGCAAAGTCTAGTGGAAAATAATTATACACCTAAATACTTATAACAGTTAAC
Organism: Conus betulinus; assembly: GCA_016801955.1. NCBI lineage: Eukaryota > Metazoa > Mollusca > Gastropoda > Neogastropoda > Conidae > Conus > Conus betulinus. The sequence goes on from JADBJO010015390.1 coordinate 29,571, forward strand.
GACCATCATTTCCTCCCCATCTAGAAACCACTGAGAGAGAGAGAGAGAGAGAGAGAGAGAGAGAGAGAGAGAGAGAGAGAGGTCATTGTATGCGTGGACTCCTCCATTTCTATGAAGCAACACGTTACGAAAACCTGTCAAATCTGTTTATAAGAGCTTAAGAGGACAGGCTCAATATAGAGACTCCTTTCCGAAGATGCCACCAACATTGTCGTTATTCCCTACATAGTTTCAGAGCTAGGTTACTGTCTCTTCTTACTGGTGATCCTGACTGGTCTTCATCCATCTGAAAAAGCCCCAAACTTAGCTGCTGGCCTTTTCTCCAAGGCTCCGTGTCGTCAGCCTATACGCTGCCCCTTTTTTTTCCCATCTTGGGATGAGCCATGACTGGGATTCGAACCCATGCCCCTTCTGGACATGCTCATTTCCACTTAATGACTCGCGCACTAACCACTGAGCCACAGGGACACCTGATATTTGTAGGAAAGTTAAGCCTTATGAAGTTCACTTTTGTTCATCCTTGACCAGATCCAACTTGAACACCTCTCTGCCGCTTCTGCCATTGCTTTCAGGGCTTTGGTTTTTTCCCTCCCTGCAACTGAGAGCTGTTTCATGAGGCTGTATGCAGACGTTCCCACAAAAACCCCCTAGCTCCAATTTCTGCAGTGAGGACTTTGACCTGATAGCCTTCTCTCCTCAGGATGTTTGCCAGATCAGCATACTTTTCAGTCTTGTAGATCTGAGCTGCCTCCATTCTGTTCTCATATGGCACCGTGAGCTCGATCATGATCAGCTGCTGGTTGACTGAGAGTGTACTACTATGTCTGGTCTCATGCCACTCTTGCTGATAATCTCTGGGTGACTATTCCATTCTGGGAGGTCTGCTGTGCACTCCCAGTCATCTGCCCCGTCCAGCAGACTCTGCCTGCATGTTCCGAGTGGTGGCACTGTTGTTCTTGGCCATGATTCGCTGCCTCCTGCCGTGAAGAATGTTGCGGGTGCTTTTGGAGTCCTGATTTTTCCTTTTGTGGTGTTGGTACTAGCCCAGACTACTTGTACAATCTCTTTGAGCACTTGGTTGTGCCTCCATGTGTACCTTCCTTGAGCCAGGGCTACTTTACATGAGCTTAGGACATGCTGCACTGTTTGTTTTTCATGGCAAAGGGGGGCATGAAGGATCGTCTGTTTTCCCCCACTTCACCAGGTTTGCATTTGAAGGCAGAAGGTCATATGCAGATCTGAGAATGAAGCTGATCCTGAGAGGGGCCATGTGCCAAATGTCATTCCAAGTGAGACTTCTTTGGAGTGCATTCTCCCACGTTGTCCATTGCCCTTGCTGGCTCTGCTGGACTGCTTTTTGGAGTCTTTGTTGGTCTTCTTCTTTTCTCATCTCCTGAATCATCATGTCTCTTTTTGGCTTTTCCTTTGGCCTTTGACCACCATTCAGTTTTGGTCACCCCCAGTCCTTGTCTGTTGGTCTGTGTGTGTCCTGTTATTTCTCTGATCTTGAGACTTTCTTTTGCAGAATCCATCGCCTCTTGAACTTTCCATTTTCTGCCTGTCTTCAGCTGGGGCTTGATTGCTTTCAACCACCTTGTCTCCTGAATCCTCCAGCATGCTTTGAGTCTGATCTTCCCTGCTTTATATTCCTCCAGGATGGATTTCAGTGGTAGTTTCAGCTTTGCTTGGCGACAGTATAGCGCTATGTCAGTCAGACAGGGTGGGACACCAAGCCATTTCCTTGTGAACTTGTTGATTTTGGATTCCATTGCCTCCACTATGCTGGTGCAGATGTCGTATATCATCAGAGGCCATAGGAGCTTTGGTATCAGCATGAACTGCAGACACCAGACCTTGTATTTGCCAGGGAGCCCACACTGGTCAATGGTCTCCAAGCCTTCTTCCGACATCTGTTTGGTTTCTTTTTGCTCTTCGTGTGTCTTTCAGCGTATCATCATACCATCTTCCAAGGCTCTTGACTGGCTCTTCTGTACTGTTGGAATGGTCTGGTTGGCAACACTGAAGACCACAGATTCGGCCACTTTTCCTTTCCTCAGTGAGAGACTCCGTGATGATTTCTTTGGCTTGAAACTTCATTTCTGGATGAGGCAACTATGTCGTCCAGCCTCTCCAGCACGTGACGTGTCTCGTCTTCTCTGGATGAAATCACTGTAGTGTCATCCATGAAGGCCTTGAGAGGGGGCATCTTGTATCCATCGCCAAGGTCTGTTTGTCTTGCGTTGCTTGTTGCTGCTTTCAAGATGACTTCCATTGCCAACACGAACAGTATTGGGGAAATGGCACAGCCCATTGCAATGCCCACTTCCAAGTTGATCCAATCTGTTGTGTACTCCTTGGTAGAGAACCGCATTGAGAAGCCATTGAAGTACTTCTTGAGCATGTCGCAGATGTGTTCTTTGGCACATGGTACATCTTAAGAGCCAACTGTATCATCTCATGGGGTACAGATCCATATGCGTTTGCCAGGTCGAGCCACACTACGTCCAGGTCTCTCTTTTCTGTTTTTGCTCTTTGGATTGCGTCCCAGATCATTGTGGCGTGTTCTACACAGCCAGCCACGCCTGGAATGCCACCTTTCTGGACTGACACATCCAAGTACTTGTTTTCCATGAGGTACTTGGTCAGCCTTGCTGCCATGACAGAGAAGAAGATTTTCCCTTCGACGTTCAGTAGTGATATTGGCCTGAATTCTCAGATGCTGCTCAAGAACTCCTTTGTCCACACTTAGGGGTCCCAGATTTTGGCTGCTCGAAACAGAGTTCTGGCAAACTGGAAGGGGTCTCTGAAGAAACGCTCTTGTGTCTTTCTTCTTTTTGCTCTTCCTCTTCCTCGCAGATTCCGCTTTGCTGAGGGCGCTGGTTTTTTGCTTTCAGGTCTTTCCCAGAGTTTTCCAAGCCTTGTTTTTCAGCTGGCAGAGCAGTCTTCATTTGCTTCTTGAGGTTTTTCTTTTTTGGACCCTGATCTTGTCCATCTCTTTCTTGGCGTCTGGATTTCTTTTGGAGGTGTTTTCCCTCTTTTGGGTAGTTTTGCTCCATAGGCGTCTCTACATGTGGCATACACAATGTCCCCATATGTGGCTAGTTTGTGTTCCAGGGTGCTTTTCCCTATCAGTGCATCGAGTCTTTGGACAATTTTTTTGCATCCAGTTTCTCCCCAATCTTCAGTCTCGTTTGCTCGTGGCAGGCTGAGTTTCAGGCGCTGGCATCGAGGGCCTGTGCAAATTCCTCATCCGAACCAACAGCGTGGATGTCCTTGGCACTGTGGTTTAAATCCTGGCCTTGGTCTTCCGACGTCTTATCTGCTGATGCAGTGCGCTGCTGCTCATTCAGATGAGTCTTCACACATCCCATCTTTGTTCTGTGGATCTTCATGCCACGGGTGGTAGCGAAACGCGCTTTCCACAGACACATGGATATTCCATTTGGTCCGGATAACTACCTCAAATCATAATTTTCGTGGTTGCAGTTCTCTTATCTGTACATCGTGTGTGTGTGGGTGGGTGGATAGAGAGGGGAGATGATGGAGTGAGTGAGATGAGGATGTGAGATGAGGAAGAGAGGGGAGTGTAACCCTTCACACAAATCGCGCTGCGCGCACACACACAGCGAGACAACATCACACACACACACACACCCACTACACACACACACTACACACATTTCCACACACAACCACACTACACATCACATCTCTGAGAGAGGAATCTGACAACCAATTTTTTAGTGTCGATAAACTGCTACAAGAAGTCAGGTAAGACAACAACACACTCACATCACACGCCACAGAGACAATCTTACTACACGCAGGATCACAACTACCTACACTACACATCACATCGACATCAGCGCGCGACACATCACACACACACACACACCAACACACACACACATACACACACACACACACACAAGGCACACACGCACGCAGGGGGGGGGGGGGGGGGGGGGGGGGGGGGGGGGGGGGGGGGGGGGGGGGGGGGGAGGGGGGGGGGGGGGGGGGGGGGGGGGGGGGGGGGGGGGGGGGGGGGGGGGGGGGGGGGGGGGGGGGCTACTACGTCGGCGCATGCAGATGAGTCCTTCACACACCCATCTGTGTTCTGTGGATCTGCATCGCACGGGGGTCATCGAAACGCTTTTCCACAGACACATGACAATTCCATTTGTCCATGTTCGTAGTCCACGTTTGGGGATTTTGCCGCGTGATTGGTTGAGCACCGGATGGATTCATCATTCTCTCCACCCCCTTTCGGTTGCATCCTGGGAGCATCGTTTCTGTAATACTGTCACTGGCACCGCTCCCTGTTTCTCTGTGATCTGTTACCTATACATACCCTCTCTCTCCTCCGTTTTTTTCTAGCTCAGACGACTTCGGGCTAACACACCTCCACTCTCATTTTCACGTGCAATCACGTTTCGCTATCTCGTACATGTGTGTGTGTGGTGTGTGATAGAGAGGAATAGAGGAGACTAGCACCATTCTTATGAGAGAAGTGTACGAGCAACTCCTTCACAACAATCGCGCGCGGCCGCCACACACGCACCACACAACACAACACACAACACAGTCACACCACACACACAACACACACACACAACAACACACCACACACTAAACACTGACTGAACCATTTATGTCCGATTAACTCTAACAGTTGTACTGCACCACCGACACTCCACACACGCACACACACGAGCACCACACGCGCCACACTTTACAGCTATCACACGACAACACAGTGCTCGCGCAGCACACACAGACACAGACCACACCATCACCCACGGACACATACAGACACACACACACGCATTCAGGCACACCACGCACTTCAGTATTGCAGTGCACGCACGCACGCATTAATAACGCACAGACCCACGCATGCACGCACGCACGCAACGCCAGTGATTACTTTAGTTACACATCACACATGGTACAACACGAACAATCACACCACGAGTCACACACACTTCACTACACCCATCATTATTATCCCCAACACAAACACAAACGTGTCTGAACATGTTTCTCCCTTCATCACGTGACTCACGTTCCACTTAGCATCTCACACTGCTCCAACGAACGCACGCATGCACTGATCACGATACTCACGCCACATTTTACAATCTACACTACTACACACACATGGCACACTGCACTCCATACACATCTACACACACACAAACACCACACACAAACCAACCCTACACACTACACACGCGCATACAGTGCCACAGCGGCGCGCCCCACGCATCGCACGCACGTGCCGGACAGGTCACACACAAACACATGCCGCGCACAAACACATTTTCGTGCGCTGTGCAGTTCTGTCTCTCGTTGACGGGTCACAACATTGCACCCGGACTTTTAACAACACACACACACACACAACAACACACACGACACACACACACACACACACACACACACCACAACACCTTGCGCGCGCAGCACCACATACACCACACACACACAACACACACCAACACGACACACACACCCACACATCACACACAACACACAGTGCACATTCACCAACAGAGACAGCATACAGAACTGATACACTGACATAGACTTCATTTTCTACATGGACTTCGCCCTGCTCGGAACACATTTTCGTGCATCGAGGCCTGTACGTCATTACAGTCGCTCCTCTTACTGGTTTTGCCGACCATACACCCATGGTCAACACATTAGCTTCGACTCCTCGTTTTATCCCCATCAGGCTCAATATTCGTCAAACCCTGTTCTCCTGTACTGGTTATATTCCACTGGCTCCCTGCTTCGCAATCAATACCTACAAGATGAGACCTGCATCTTCATACACTAATGTCCACTTGGCACTCTCCTCTCACTCTGTATCTAGTCTCCCTGCACATGCCCCCCGCTCGCATGTGTTGCTTCTGCCCAAACTCACTTCGGCCTATAAACCCAGAGCACATGTCCATTTTCGTGGTTTCAGTTCACACTCTCTGTTGACCAGTTACCACTTCCGGAATTTTTTTCCTTCCAAACCACTTAAGGACACACACACCCACACGACCACACAACACACACACCCACACACACACACCACACACACAACACACACATAAAACACACACACACACCACCCACCACACACACACACCTACACACACACACACACCCACAACACACAACACACCCACACATCCATACAACTTTTACACGTATGTCATCGGCTCGCACGCCCTGCAACGCACACAACAACACACACAAACACACACACACACTACACACACCACACCACACATCACCCAGCACACACACACACACACACAGTCTTACGAACGAGGCTTGCCAAAAAATTCTGAAAAAATATGTTTCACTTTCACATATCCATTCACACTCTTATTTTCGCATGTGTGCACATGGACTCACTGTATAAACCACAAACACAGAACACCAAACACCCAATATAATGCACCAGCACGCACAACATAACCATACACTCACACACACACACAACACACACAACACACACACCCACCCCACACACCCACACATAAACACTAACTAATCTCTCTCTCTCTCTCTCTCTCTCTCTCTCATCTCACACGCACACACACACACACACACACACCACCACACACACACACACACACACACACACAACATCTCACGCACGCTTGGCACACACACCCACACACACACCCTCCCTGCTCGCTCACTCCTCTCTCCCTCTCTCTCTCTCTCCGCCCACAGCACACCCCACACACCCACACAACACACCACACCCACACACACCACCCTCACACACAATCACACATTCGCACTCATCACAACACATCAACACGCAAACACACACACCCAACACATCACAAACACACACAACACACACACGACACCACACACGACACACATTCGCCCTTATCACACACACCACACACAACACACCCACACAGCACCCACACACACACACCACGACGCGGCGCGCGCGCGCCACCACTCACACACATCACACAGCACACACACACACACCACACACACACACATCTGCCACACAGTGCCACTTAACCGTACATGCAAGTGCACTCGAGATACAGACCAGACGGTATCTGGGCACATGGTAACAGATGAGAGATTTCCTTTTCTACATGGGCTTCTCCGGTTGTTTCCATGCCACAGCAGTTTCAGGCATTGCTTCAAGGGTCGGTAGATTACAGTCTCCTCTTACTGGGTGTCCACCATACACCATGTCACAAACTTCTAACTCCTCCCTTTAATCCCCAAGGCTCAATGTCGTGGAACCAACACCTACAATATAGTCGAGTCTCCTTTACTGAGGAAATACTATACCACTGTCTACACCGCTGTTCTGCAAGAAATACCTACAAGATAGCCTGCATAACTTCTTCTACACTAATGGTCATGTTGGCTACACTGCTCCATCTCATCTCTGTGCAGGTCTAGTTACTTAGTTACCCTGCACATGCCCCCTCGCTCCCACCGTTCTTCTGACTCAAGAACTCGAATGCTTCGTCGCTAAACCAGAGACCAAATGTCAGTTTTCGTTGGTTTCAGGTTCCCTCTCGGTTTGACAGTTACCAGACTCCACGACAACTTTTTTCATTCAAACACCACACACACACCGCACACCCACACACACACACACCACACACACACACACACACACACACACACACACACACACACACACACACACACACTTACACACGCACGCACGCACGCACGCACGCCGCACGCACGCACACACACAAACACACACACACACACACACACATTTCTTACGAGCGAGCGGCTACAAACAAAATTCTAAACGATTTATGTTTTGACTTTACAAACAAAATTCTAGTGCCCTGTTTTCGCATGTGGAGCATATGTTTACTACAAACACCAGCACACACAAACAGATTCACAGGCCCTGTTCGCATTGTGAGCGCAAACATAGGACACTCACGGACACGCGACACAAAACAACACAATACACACAAAACAGACACACATAAAACATACTCACAATACAACACACGTAAGCACCACAAACAACACACATACTCGAAGAGACACGCGACACACAAAACACCCAATACAACACAAGTAAGAGCACGCGCAAAACACCCAATACAACACATAGTTCGACGCAAGAGAACATACGCGAGGAGACAGCGACACAAAAACACCCAATACAACACAAGTAAGCACGCAAACACACACATACTCGAAAGAGACACAATAAGTCGAACACAAAACACCCAAATACAACACAAGTAAGCACGCAGCACGCAAACACACGGATACTCGAAGAGGGACACTCGACAACCAACAAACACCCAATAGCGAAACACAACGTAAGCAACGCAAACACAATACCATACTCGACAGAGGACACGCCGAAACAAAAGCAAGCCCATATTACAAGGCTACAGAAGTTAAGCACGCCACGCGAACACATACACATAATGGACGGACAGAGCACACGAACGGACGACAGAAACCACACCAAATACGAACAGCAAGTAAGCAGCACGCAAACATAAACATACTACTAAGTCGGAAGGACACACGGAGCACTACATGAACACCCACAGACCATATGCTCTGTGCTATAGTACGATAGAGTAATAGATCGATAGAAGTATGAATACTAATACTATATAGTTGATATATGAACGAACACCAATACTATTCACTTTCACACCCACGCGGAGACACGCCAGACACGACACACGCACACACAGCACACACATCATCACACGACACACACACAACAGCCGAACATCCAGACAGGACACACATTGTTATCGAAAGCACTCAGCATGACGCTGGCACCGCACCAGCAACATACGCCACACCTGATCACAAAAGTCAGGTGAGTGGTGTGTGTGTGTGACCTCTACTGATGTCTGTTCGGGTGCCTGTGTGTTGTAAACGTTGCTCTTGAAATGCTGTATTTGTGGTGTGTGTTGGTGGAAAATGATGAATGAGGGTGTGTGTGTTGTGTGTGTGTGGGTGAGCAGAGGCTTTAAAAGAGGGTGGTCTGGGGAGGAAGGGGGAGAGAGGAGGGGGAGAGGCAAGCTTGTGCGGCAATATTCACATACGGATCATCACCCGCCGTTGTCCTCCACAAGTTGCCATTAAAGACGAAAGGTCTCCTGTGCGATCGACGGGACCACAGCGGGGATGGCTCGGCACGGGGAGGCATCGCCAAAGCCGATGGGCCAATTATGCATTGCACCAAATACTCTGAGGGCCAAAATAAACGTTCGACCCCATTGTTGCCCACTTAATCTTCTGCTGCCGATGACTAGACATCTGACTGCTTCTAAAGAGCTTCTGATGCCAGAGCCCCACACTCATGTCACTTGAGGAGACTGACTCCCAGAAACAGCGAATAGCCGAAACGGATGCCAACGTGCCTCACAACCAATCTAGGGATCAGCGACGGAGAAGATCCAGACGTCTCCTGATGGAACTGACGGAGTCACGATATTATGACCATGTCCAGTGCCCCTGGAAGATGTGCCACTTTGCCACTGACAGAGTAAGAGGAGAAAAAAAAAACAGAAGGGATGGCCTCGTCCATTAGTCCGTGGGCCCATTCAATTCAAATTGACCCATTCAACATTGATTGCGAGTGCCTATTTGCCCCTGCTGTATCGGTCATAGCCGACAGTTCCCCCTCCAACCTCCCCACCGACTGCCCACATCCCACCAATCCCGCTTCATCTTCAACATTTCTGGCTTTCGTGTCACCGCTTTCTTTCATCTGCATTATTCGTATCATTTGTTTTAGCGACTGCGTCTATGTCGACGGGCTTACTTGTGTTTCTATGATATGTCAGCACCTTGATTGTTACATATTGAGGGAGTCTTTCTCTCTGCTCGCTGAAGTGTGTTTCTGGGGGTTGCGTAACAAGAAATGAGATTTCCACAGATTGTCTGTTAGAACTATCCTAACTTACTCCTTTCTGTTGAAAGACGCATGACAATCTTAGCGTGTCTCCATGATTACTTCTATCTCTGAACAGTGCTCCTTCTGATAGATTTAGAAACTCTAAGAGGATCCCCACTGCCACACATCTGAACGTGAATCAGTGTGGGAGAGGTGCCTGATCCACGGTTGTGTGCATCTTTTTTCGCTCCCCCCCCTGCGTTCCGTGGATAGTCATAGTATCTCGTGTCGAACATAGTTAGTCCTTTCATAGACGTTTACGGTCGCCTAAGACTTGGCCAATGAAGACTTATGGTATCTATTATCTCAAAGTATAAGGTAATACATTGTTGTTTGGCCGCATAACTGGAGGAGGAGATGAGACCTCCCCGCATACCCCCGATCCCGCTGATTTTTGAGCTTTTTGATTTGAGATTTTTTAGAAAGAGAGAAGATGAGAGTAAGATGAGCAGGTATATAGGAGAGAGATGAGAGGAGATTCATTAAGGCTCTGATATTTCACAGGAGACATGCCAAAAGGTAAAAAAGAAAAATCAACGGCGAACACTTAAATTAAATCGGGAGGTGATCTAATTTTTTTTTTTTAGCATGTCGCGTCGAGGCAGAACTGAAAGAGATAAGATGATAGCATGCGGGTGGGCTAGCAAGCAGAGATAAGGGATATTGCTTAAAGTGACCTGATTAGAAGATCAGTGGATTGAATTGACGCCCCCCCTTTTCCTGATGAGTAAGCATTGACCAATCAACAGGACTTGCTAAGCACACACACACACACACAAGCAGCGCGCCTGCGCCCCCAACTTTGCGCGGAAGGCGGAGCACAGCCACAAATACACGAGGAGTGAGGCCGCGCCGCACACACACACGCGACACGCACACACGCGGCCATATCAGGTACACACACATACATCGACCTATTCACACACCACACACACACACCACACACAACACACACACACACACACACACCACATCTCACACACCCCCATCACTTTCACAACCGTACACGCCACGCCGACGGGCTTGCACAGAGAGGGACTCGAGGAGAGAGAGGAGGGGAGAGAGGAGGGCGATTTCTTTAAAGTTTGGGCCGCGACTGAAACTCTTTCGAATACCGTATATTGCCGAGATTTTAGCGACAGCCGAGAGTTATTGATTCTGCGATTCTCCTCTGCGTCCGTGCAGCAAAGGCTTGTCGAAAGATTACCAACACAATGTTTTAGGGCTGTTCTCTGTCTCAAAGTACACTTGACGGTTTTACTCCACATGACGCTGATGATAGGGATTTATTTGCAGATAATAGCTTTACGTCAGACTCGTTACCCTTTCAGATGATGTGTGGGAGGGTATGCGTTAGTGTGTGTTGTGTTGTTGTGTGAGTGGGTGTGTGTGTGTGTGTGTGTTGTGTGTGTGTGTGTGTGTGTGTGTGTGTATTGTGTGTGTGGTGTGTGTGTGTGTGGGTGTGCGCGTAGGTGCTGTGTGCTGTGTGTGTGTGTGTGTGTGCGTTGAGTTGTGTGTGTGTGTGGGTGTGTGATGTTGTGTGTGCGTGTGTGTTGGCTTGGTGTTGTGTGTGGTTTTGTTTGTGTGTGTGTGTTGTGGTGTGTGTGGTGTGTGTGTACGTGTGCCATGTGTGGTGTGGTTGTGGGTGGGGGTGTGAGTGGGTGGGGTTGTGGGTGTGGTGTGGGCGTGTGCGTGACGTGCATGCGCGCCTTGTGCTCGGCGACGTGATGGATATTTGTGGGGGTCGTGTGCGTTTTGGTGATGGCGGGGCCGCAGCGCGCGCGCGTGCTGGCTGTGTGGCGTGTGTAGGCAGTGGGATGCGATGTGTGCGTGTGCGTGTGTGTCGCGCGGCACGGCGCGCGCATGTGTGTGTGTTGTGTTGGTGTTGTAGTGTGTGTGTGTGTTGTTGTGTGTGTGTGTTGTGCACAGCACGCTGGGCCACATATAGATATGTGTGTGTGTGTATGTGTGAATTGTGTTGTGTTCTGGTGATTGTGGTGTGGGGGTGTTGGGGGTGTGTGTGTTGTGTGTGTGTGTGTCTGTGTGATGTGGTTGTGTTGTGTGTGGGTGTTTGTGTGGCGTCACGCCAGAGAGTTGTTTTGAGTAAAGATTTATTTATGATGTCACATTGTCTTAAGCTATTATGTCCATGATTTCCTTTGAATGATGAAATCTGTCATTCGATCAGATAATAAGACAATAGATTCACGTATTATGCATAGGCCAAAACCCTTGTATGGGAGGTGGGGTATGGTTAGTGTTAGAGCAGCGACTTAATGGTAGGACACGTTGCGTGCACTTGACGAGCTGAAGTTGTTGTATGAGGTGGATAACCTGACTGCCTTTGAAGATTTGCGATGCCAGGAGCTCTCATGCCATTGCGCGAAACACATACTCCTAAGCCCAGCGAGTATAGACCAGAACTGATGCCCCCGTGTCTACAAGCCAACTGCGGAATCAGAAGGAGAGATCCAGAGTCTCCGGGGAGTCGAGAGTCAGTGCAGAACACGCTTAGCTAAGCGCCGAAGGGGGAAAATGTGAGGGGGAGGACATGCGCTTGTTGCCCATGAGGAAAGAGGAGAAGAAGTAAAGAGTGGATAGGTGTTGTCGTGTGTGGGGGTGTGATGTTGTGTGTCGTGGTGTGTATGTCTGTGTGTGTGTGGTGCTGATTGTGTGTGTGTGTGTTGGTGTAGTGTGTGTGTGTGTGTGCCTGTGCGTTGCGGTGCGCGCGCGCGACGCGCGCGCGCACGCGCGTGGGTGTGTGTGTGTGGTGTGTGTGTGTGTGTGTGTGTGTGCGCTGGGCCTTGTGTGATGTCAGGTGGGTTGTCAATATGCAGGACTCCTAGGTTTTTAGGTGTGGAGGCGCGTACTTATTGCGAAATGTTCAGGAGGTTGCTTGTGAACTTGGTTTCATTTTGTTTTGTTTTGTTTTGGTTTTCGGTTGTGTAGGGTTTTTGGTGTGGGTTCGTTTTTTCAAGACCTGTGGACCCGCGACGCTAGATTTGTAAGTGCGGGTGGGGGGGGCGTTAGTCATACAAAGATAAGGGCAGGAGGACCAAGCTACGAGTAATCATAGGATACGGCCCCATTTCAGGGCATTTTCCCGGGCAGGGCGGGCGGCGCTGAGCTGCCAACATATTAAACCTGGGAACTTAAGATCTGGTTAGACGCTGCGCTGGGGAGGGACCCCCCGGGAGAGACTGGTCGCTGAGCCGGCCCGGCAGCCCCCATTGGTAAATACCACCCTACCGCACCCTAAGTGGCCCCCCAACCTATATGCCGATCCCACCCGGTCTGCTCATTACTCGAGCCGCCCACCCGCTCCTGTCCCGTCGCCAACTTCCCTGCTGGCCACGCACCCCACTATCCCCAATATTCCTCAGAGGCAGCGGGGCGCCCATAGTGTTCTCGCCAGCATTCTTTTCACACGTGTCTATAGGGACGGGTCAACATAGGGGGGGGACAAGGGCATAATGTCCACATATCAGATATACATCCCATATTCCCATAACATTTGCCGTTCAAATCATGACGTTAATTGATTACCCAAGTCACGGGGTAGAGGGGGGGGTGTGGCGTGTCGCGGACGATACTAACAAAGAACATGTATAATAAAGTTGACTCTTGTTTGATTTATATAGTAGGCGTTCTTATATAACCGAACGAAGGCTGCGACTCACTGATGTGGCGTAATTTGCTATTTATATAATGGTGAAGGCTATGGGCAAACTAGCGCTACCTAGGCCCATTCGTAACCACTTACACGGTGAATGTGCGTCCTAACCTTGAAGTTGAAAACGATCGAGCAGTTGAATATTGTAGTGTAAGGGCAGTAAATGGGGGGCAGGTTGGAAGAGAGTAACTGACCGTATGGAGTTAATATCTGCTATCTTTAAATGAGACTGAAAAAAAAAAACTCGGCCATTGTCATGTTTTATGTCTTATTGTTCCAATGAAAGCGTTCATTTAGTCGGATAAGTTCTTTGTAGTGGAGAGTGATAAATGAGAAGAATGGCTTAGGGGGCTGCAGTTCATCGAGTAATTCGGGGAGTGTTTATGGAGGAGTGCATCCTCCTTCACATGACAAAACACACAGTCAACACATCAGCGTTATAAGTGGGTATTATTTGATATTGAAGACAAGTGAACTAATTGTATGGTTGTCGAATTCTAGCAGGTATAGGACGCACATCCATAATTCATTATCATGTGTTACCTTTGGATGTATCTGAAGGGAGAGTCTTACGCGTTGATTAGTATGTGCGGCGCCCACTTGTAAGCAGCTTATATTTAAGGAAAAGACTTTATTGCTTATTACAAGGTATGTTCCCCATGTTTGAAAGAAAAACATGACCATCCCGGCCTGATGTATTATGCTGACAGGGTCAATAATTTGAAGAGATAAA
>JADBJO010015391.1:0-22500 GCA_016801955.1 Conus betulinus
TGCCAACGCTCTAATTAGTCCGGGACGCTTCTACAAGAGCTTGTCCGTCATACCATTTTTTTTTTTTCTGGACCTCAGTCACGCGTACGTCATCGAGTATTTTTCTTTTCTTTCTTCTCTTTTTAAAATTCTTTTTCTTGTTTTCTTTTGTGTTTCTTTTTTCCTTTCTTTTCTTTTTTTTTTTGTTTTTCTGGTACAAAAACAACCCCCCCCCCCAACCCCCCCCCCACCCCCCCCCCCCCCCCCCCCCCCTTTTTTCCCCCTTTTTCTTCAGCCCATTTTATTTTTCAGATTATCAACAGTCACAAGAACAACACTGATACATCATTTTAGAATGTGATTACAGTGCGTAGAAAAAGTACGCAGGACGTTACTCATTTTTTACCGGCTGTTTACTTTTATTTTTCTCCAAGAGGGATAGTTTTAAGGCTTGACGTATAGGATGGCTGGGGGAGGGGAGGGGGGGGGGGAGGAGGTAATGCCAGAGGAGGGAGTATTATAGGGGAGATCTTGTTTGCCGGACTGTCTGAAGACAGTTAAGGACTTCAGCAGTCTTCTTCCAGACGCGTGCCAGATGCTGTACTCCGACGGCTTGGCAGTATGTAGATAAACCCTTGTATGAGTACTAGCCGCCCATTAGGTGGTCTCATTATCCTGTGCGGCAGGCCACGTCTGCGGAGCAGGGTATTGTGTTGAGAGGGTGTGTGTGTGTGTGTGTGTGTGTGTGTGTGTGTGTGTGTGTGTGTGTGTGTGTGTAAGATAAGTCGAAGGTAATAGGATGAATATTCATTAAAGTTTACTCGGTGGTTTGTATGATTTAAGAATACTGAAGAGATGCAAACTGACTATACACCTGAGGACAAATCTCTCACAAACGGGTTGTCCAGTTGTCATGCTGCAGTACGTTACCGCTTGGTCACAATTGATACCCCATCATACGATAGCTTGAATGCATTACATTACATAACAATAAAAAAAAAAAAAAAAAAAAAAAAAAAACAGGCAAAAGATGTTGAAGACGGGATTATGTGGCTTTGAGTCGACTGTTCTCACGAAAATCCCTTATATGGGTCTCATATTTGCACAGTTGACCGGTAAGGGAACAGCGCGCATCCACACACATTCATTTGCATTTCCATTTTTGAGGATAGTTTGTCATAAAATGTTTATTGTAAGGCGTACATGAGAATGGTTCCTCGGCAAAAAAAAAAAAAAAAAAAAAAAAAAGGTAGGAATAATATGGACAGAAAACGCGGCTCCCTTGATTAGGTACAACAAAAACTTAATATCCTCCCCTTCGCATAAAATAAAAACCTGATGTTTGCTTCCCTCGTGTGGATGCGAGCTACAGGTCAGTACTACTAGAGGGTCACTGGCAAGAGATGTTAGATGTCTGGTCATTGCCCATCTGTCGGTCCAAATGCCCGGGTCAGCGCCAGACTAGGTTGGGGTCAGCGGTCAGCGCACTCTGCATACCCCGAAGCGTGGCTCTCCAGCTTGTGGACGGGGCAAGAGGGTGCTCTGTGTTGTCCATATAACGATCTACCTGCGGAGACGAGGGACCTACCAGACGTGGTTTTTATTCGTGCAGAGAATGGAATAGGCGCACAGGACTTTCTTCATTCGCTCGCACACTGTTTGCATTTGCTTACATGTCGTTACTAATATGTATAGCGAGTGGTGGCTGGCTGGGTACTCATTTTATGTCATCTCATTAGCATTTTGATGTCGTTGGAACAAAATGAAACACAAAACAAACAAAAGAAAAACAAAAACGAAAAACAAATACCCAAGCTGACAGAAGTAAGGAAAGACAGGGAACAACAAACTTTACTTTTGTTGACTCGATGCTGATCCACATGTTCAGAACTGAATGAATAGTCCCGTTTCATAGCAGGGAAAATGTTTACATAAACGTCAGAGTAAGCTATAAATGACACGACTGTGTGTGAGCAAAACTGTTTTCCTGCAGTGAAAGCCGACTGCGCTTACCTACCTCCGTTACTATGACGCAGAAGGGAAGCAAGTCCTTTCCCCGTAACCTTCTGCCCGACAGATTTTATCTAGTGTGTGTGTGTGTGTGTGTGTGTGTGTGTCCCCCTGTTCTTACCAAAGCAGCCAGCTTTCTGAATGTTAGCTGCATTTTTGAGAATGGCTAGCATCTCCCAGCATTACCAGGTTTTCAAATCGTACGTTGTCTGGAGATGGTTCAACATCTTCATGACTTGACGTGCAACCGGAAAGGCAGAGACGTGATGCTGAGGTTAGACATTTGTTCTAGAGTTCCTTTTTTTTTTTTTTTTTAAACTTTTGAGAATTGTGAAGTTTCTTGACATGTTTTATTATGAAAGCTTTTCAGGTGGATTTTTTCAGTCGTCTTAGATTTCTAGAGGAAACAGATTGCTCAGTGGCTCAAGTCTAATGAGGAAAAGATGGCTGAAATAGCAATGGATGTACTGGACACTTAGACATGGAACAAAGACCAAATTGATACCAGTCTGGAGTTAAAACGCTTTGTTGTGTGTGTTAAGCCACAAGATGGATAGGTTGTGTCAACCATCGAAATTAACCATTTCAAAGAAATGAAATACTCATACAAAAAGCTCACATCTCTTTTGATGGTGATAATGTTGAAGTATACAAATAAGTGGATAAACAAGCAGACATAAACAAGCAGACAAACCCCCCCCCCCCCCCCCCCCCCCCCCCCCAAAAAAAAAAAAAAAAAAAAAAAGCAAATCAAAAAACAAACAAAAAACCCACCGGGCCAAGGGTTTTTCCGCCTGCTGACGATCAAAGAAACGTGGCGGTGATTCTTACCTACTCTGTTGTTGCTTTGCCGACTGATAGAGAAATGGAAACAAGGACGTCTGTTACGCCGTGCCTCATCCCCATCCCCTCTTCCGCCATGGCTGATGGGTCTGGCGGTATGCGTAGTGCTCCCCGATTAATCATGGTGAATGATGATGTGTACGTTACATGTGGCGGCTTGTTTGTGGAGTCAGCGGTGCTTGCGGCCTTTGAAGTGTACCATAAAGAAGAATGGTTGGTCAGAAGTACTGTGAACAGGGTGAAGGTCTTATCCATGATGAAGAGTAAAGCAAGGGCGATTTATAAGTTACTCCTTCGTTTGTGGAACTAGCCATTCGCTGACGTTAGCAAAGTTGGGCCACTGTACACAAGCGCGCGTAGTGATATAACAATCTTTTTCAGTATCTGTTAATATAATAAGAATCTCTTCTTTCAGTATGTGTTTGTATGTGTTTGGCAATCCCCCCTCTCTGTCTGTCTGTCTGTCTCTCTGTCTGTCTATCTCTGATCCCCCAGTAATATCAGTCTCGCACATCTCGTACAGGCCCGCATAAGAAGAAAAGGGCGAAACATACCGCAGAAGAAAAGTGTATCTGACCTCGCACATACTTAGAGCTGGAAACAAGTCCTGCCCCGGCTAACAGTATATTAATCACACCATTAACTTGTTTGTGAGGAACAGTATTCTGTGTTCTTGCGAATTATATGAGGGCGGAGCTGGCTTACCCTTAATTGTACAGAATAAAGTATGTGGCATCTTGCATGTCACTCTCTTGATTTTCCCGTTTTGATCTCATCGCATTACCACCCTCACCATCCAGCTCCCATTTTGATCTCATCGCATTACCACCCTCACCATCCAGCTCCCATTTTGATCTCATCGCATTACCACCCTCACCATCCAGCTCCCATTTTGATCTCATCGCATTACCACCATCACCATCCAGCTCCCATTTTGATCTCATCGCATTACCACCCTCACCATCCAGCTCCCATTTTGATCTCATCGCATTACCACCATCACCATCCAGCTCCCATTTTGATCTCATCGCATTACCACCATCATCATCCAGCCCAGCCCCTGCCTTCCTCCCCCCCCCCCCCCCCCCCCCTTTCCTTTCCACCCCCGTCCGTTGTCTTCGCCTGACTCCCCCCCTCTCCCCATCGCCTGAAACATAACCCACGTGCTGGTTTTATTTATACTGATTACGGCAAAGGCTGATTTTGACAATGGGGTTGTGTTTATACGCATCTCTGTTAAAGTTGGCCCTGGCTAAATTGCTGAGAGCAGCCCCTTTCTCGTCCTCTACCCTCTGTCTCTCCGATCCGGGTCTATTCTGAGGTGGCAGACTGCATCAGATGCGCGCGCACCTGTGTGTACTCACAGCGCGGTGGGGGGGGGGTGGCTTTTTCAAGGTCCTCCTTATCCCCGAGATATTAGTGGTGATGCTGCTTCCTCTAGGGCGTCTCGCTCCATGCATGACGCATACCACCCTCCCACTGGGTCTGTCTGTGTCTGCCTCTCCCGTCTCTCTGTCTGTCTCTCCATCTGTCTGTCTGTGTTAGTCCGTCTGTATTTTGCCTGTCCGTTTTGTCTGTCTGCCTGACTCTCTCTCTCTCTCTCTCTCTCTCTCTCTCTCTCTCTCTCTCTCTCTCTCCCTCCCCATCTACCCCCCCCCCCCCCCCCCCCCCCCCCCTCTCCCGTCTCTCTCTCTCTCTCTCTCTCTCTCTCTCTCTCTCTCTTTTTGGGGGGTCGGTCGGTCGCACTAAAATAACTCTCTGTCTGTCTGTCTGTCTGTGTTGTCTATGTCATCCTTGCCTCCTCTCCCACCCCTTCCAGCCACTCCACATTTGTCTGTCTGTCTGCCTGTCTGTCCGTATGTATGTAAGAGTCTGTCACTTTTCCCTTTCTCACCCCCTCCCCTTTTCCGTCTTTACCTCTCTCCCATCCACCCCTTCTCTCTTTTCCATCCTCCTCCCCGCCACTTCCCTACGCCTCCCCCCACCTCTCTCTCTCCCCCTCTCAACTATCTCTCTCTCTCCTCCGCTCCTCTTGTTTGCCTTCGTAGAGTCGGTCGCATTAGAAACAGCATGGTCTCTGATCTGGGGAAAGTCGATGTCACCGAGTACACGTTATGTAAGTAGGACTTGAAAGATGTTTTCCCTCGCTAAAATGGGAGATCTGGAGATGGAGGCATGTTATTGCGCGCGCGCGCGCGCGCGTGTGTGGTGTGTGTGTGTGCGCGCGCGCACGTGTGTGTGTGTGTGTGTGTGTGTGTGTGTGTGTGTGTGTGTGTGTGTGTGTGTGTGTGTGTGTACATAGTTCCATCTCTCTGGCCGGCAGCTGGCCATGTGGTTATGTTGTTGTTGTGGATGATGATGACAGGTTTGCCTTCTCGATAAGTGGCGGGGATGGGCGCTGTGTATTCACGGCCCAACAGGATACACCTTTTGTTGCCTAACTCACCTATCCCTCACCCCCTTTCTGCCATAACCACTGACCCATTCTCCCTCTTTGCCCCGTTCTTCAGTGTATCATCCCAAACACCAACCTTTCCGTCTCCCCCGTACTTTCAGATGGTCCATTAAAAAAAAAACAAAAAAAAAAAAAAAAACCCGAAATGAAAAGAACGTTACTGACCTGCGAGACAAACTGAAGATGCAAATAAATTTCGCGTTTTAGCCGTGGGGGGTTTTCTACAGGCAATATTACAAATGGCTTCCTTCTTAGTGATGTTTGATAGAGAACACACGCTGAGTCCTGGGACCACACCCGTTCTCGTCACAATATGCATGAACACTCAGGTGCGCGAGCTCTTACTTGTGAATATGGGGACGCTCGAGAGAGAGAGAGAGAGAGAGAGAGAGAGAGAGAGAGAGAGAGAGAGAGAGAGAGAGAGAGAGAGAGATCATTCCTTCCTTCCTTTCAAGAATTTTAGACCGAGATAGGTATCGAGTATTTTTGATTAAAAAGAGCATTTTTTTTTTTGTTTTGTTTGTTTTTTGGTATTAAACAGCCCATCCTCCCCGACTTCATATTTCCATCCCTCCGATCGGTTTTACCAATTTGAACGAAAATGTTAATGGTGACTTGTTTGGAATGACATTTGGCACATGGCCCCTCTCAGAATCAGCTTCATTCTGAGATCTGCATATGACCTTCTGCCCTCAAATGCAATCCTGGTGAAGTGGGGAAAAACAGACGATCCTTCATGCCCCCTCTGCCATGAAAAACAAACAGTGGAGCATGTCCTAAGCTCATGTAAAGTAGCCCTGGCTCAAGGAAGGTACACATGGAGGCACAACCAAGTGCTCAAAGAGATTGTACAAGTAGTCTGAGCTAGTACCAACACCACAAAGGGAAAATCAGGACTCCTAAAGCACCCGCAACATTATTCACGGCAGGAGGCAACGAATCATGGCCAAGAACAACGGTGCCACTCGGAACATGCAGGCAGAGTCTGCTGGACGGGGCAGATGATTGGGAGTGCACTGCAGACCTCCCCAGAATGGAAGAGTCACCCAGAGATCATCAGCAAGAGTGGCATGAGACCAGACATAGTAGTCCACTCTCAGTCAACCAAGCAGTTGATCATGATCGAGCTCACGGTGCCATATGAGAACAGAATGGAGGCAGCTCAAATCTACAAGACTGAAAAGTATGCTGATCTGGCGAACAGCCTGAGAGAGAAGGCTATCATGTCAAAGTCCTCACTGCAGAAATTGGAGCTAGAGGGTTTGTAGGAACGTCTGCACACAGCCTCATGAAACAGCTCTCAGTTGCAGGGAGGGAAAAAAAAAAAAAAAAAAAACAGAGCCCTGAAAGCAATGGCAGAAGCAGCAGAGAGGCGTTCAAGCTGGATCTGGTCAAGGAGGAACAAAAGTGAACTTCATCAGGCTTAACTTTCCTACAAATGTCAGGTGTCCCAGTGGCTCAGTGGTTAGTGCGCGAGTCATTAAGTGGAAAATGAGCATGTCCAGAGGGTCATGGGTTCGAAGCCCAGCCATGGCTCGTCCTAAGATGGGGGAAAAAAAAAGGGGCAGCAGAGGGACATCCGGAGTCATGAACCGCGTGTGGCCCAACCCCCCTAGAGTGTCAGGAGATAAGGGCCGAAACACTTGCTTGAAGGGGGTTTCTCTTCTGAAAACTCTCTGCCGCCCACGCTCTCTCCACAAGTTTCTTTCTACTTTGTTTGTTTTAAACATCAGATGAAAACTGTCATTGACGACACGATGTTTAGTGGTATTCAGCTTTGAAAAGAGGAAACCTAGATTTAAGCAGATTTAAAAAAAAAAAAAAAGAAAAAAGAATATAGTAGAAAAAACTAAGGAAAAGGTCTCAGTTTTTGTCCTTAATATAATTTAAAAACAAATTGCCTCATATTTGACTACTTCAGAAGAGTCATCTGTTGGAAAAGGTAGGCCTGGGTTTAATTGAAAATTCTCATTTTGTCTTTTTAAACAAACAAAGGGGAAAAAAAAAACATGATGCAGAGCTCACCGTGTGGCAGATTCTTGAACAACAGCAGCCTCTTTTCTATAAAAATGTCTGTAACAACAGGTTTCCAGTCCTTCTCCTTCCCCGTCTTACACGTAGACAGTGCAGTATTCTTTCTTTCTTTCTCTCATCTTTTACTTTTCTGTTTGAGCGTCGTGAGGTGTGGGGGTGGGATTGGAGGTGGGGATGGGATTAGGGATAAGGTTGGGGTGGAGGGTGGTGGACGAAGTGTGGGGGGAGGGGAGGGGATGTGCATGATTGGTCTGCTCTGCCAGACGGAGAATGTTGTGTGGTCTGGAATCATGAAACGTCCGTCAGACCTCGCAGATGGAAAATTCGATTGTTAAACAGATCAGGAGATGGAGGGGGGGGGGGGGGGGGGGGGGGGGGGGGGGGGGGGTAGGGAGCGGAGAGGAAGGTTCTCGTTTTTAAATTGCTTACCCGTTGACCACTTCGGAGGAAGCGTCAGTTTGAAAACCCTGGGCCAAGTTTTGATTTAAAGAAGAAAAATGTAAGCAGTATGACCAGTTTTAGATCACATGGAAGCATAGTCATGAGCAACAACAGCTTCCCTGTCACAGAACAACAGCTTCCAGTTCTATCCTTTTCCATCTTCTCCATAGATGATACGTAAACCTTTCATTCGGTTGTGTTCCCTTCTTCCACCCCCACCCTCCTTTTTTTTTTTTTTTTTGGGGGGGGGTTGTGGTGTGTGTGTGTGGGGGGGGGTTGATGATTAATAGGCAGTAGTAGATAGATGTCTGTTTTCTTTGTTTCATATCACCACAGGTAGAGTTAAGTTCGCCCAGTGAGACAGAAAAAAAAGGAAAAAAAACAACAAGAACAAACAACTAAACCTCAGAATTCTGTGATTTTTGGTAGCTGTGGATCTTTCAGGAAAGGGGTATCTGTACACTTTCCCCGAGTTTTACCTGAGATCAGAGAATCTTCCGCCCTGAAGGCTGCTGAGTCAGATTGCGGCTAAGGGGAAATTGCTCGTTTTAGAGGTCAACCACCTTGATGAAAACTTACTCTCGCGAGTGCACGTATGCACGCACGCACGGACGAACGTATTTTCTCTCTCTGCCTTTCATTCACTCTCTCTGTGTGTCTGTCTCACACCCACACCCGCGCGCGCGCGCGCAGCGCGCACACACACACACACACACACAATCACTCACACTCACTACTAGAAAGTTGCGCAAGAACGCGATGATATGTTGAAAAAACAAACAAACAAACAAAAAAAAGCAAAAACAAACAAACAAAAAAAAAAAAAAAAAAAAAACAAGAAACATGGCGACGACTCAATGTTGGTTTTTTCGACTCCATTCAGGCTCTCTGAAGATGAAAAGGCTTCGTGTAGAGACCAGTGTCGGTGATGTTCAAAGCTTCAGCCGTGTTGCTATGTCAGCATCTGGCCCAGCCGACCTTTTTGAGAATAGGAGTAGACGGATGTGTGTGTGAGTGGGAGTGGGGTGGGGGTGGGGAGGGGGGACTGGGGGGTGGGGGTAGGTGGGTGTTGTGACTTTGAAGGAGAGATGTTCTTGGCTGTCTTTGGAAAGGTTATTTCTTTTCTGGCACGATCCAGATTCTGGGTCAGGGTGCAGAAGTAGGTCAAATTGTGTGCAGATCCGGACAAGAAATCCAAGAGGAAGTTGCTTAAAAACAACAAAAGAAACAAACACAAATAAATGAATGAAATCGGTAAAAATAATGCGCGCGCGCGCGCACACACACACACACACACACACACACACACACACACACACACACACACACACACACACACACACACACACGAACCAGATTCTGGGTAAGGGAGGAGAAGTACGTTAGACTGGATGCAAATCTGAACAGGAAATCTGAGAGGAGGTGGCTTGAGAGAGAGAGAGAGAGAGAGAGGAGAGAGAGAGAGAGAGGGCAACAAAAAACCCAGCGCACGCGCGCGCACGCGCGCACACGCAGCACACGCACGCGCGCGCGCGCGCGCACACACACACACACACACACACACACACACACACACACACACACACACTCACTCATTCGCACACGTATCAGTGGTATAGGGTATCCTGCTGCTCGTGTCCGTGCTGCTATCGTTGTCAACGTTCAGGAAAGGAGGATGATCACCACAGACTTTTTACTCCAGTCGAAATGTTTTGTGAGTTTTTATGTCCCGTAAAATTCAGCATCGTTTTTTTTTTTCTCTTCATTTAACAACAACAACAAAAAGTCATTCATATACTTCCTTACAGCTTTTAATTCATTTGCATGCAAATTCCTTTTTTTTTTTTTTTTCGTTTTGGAAGAATGCTGTTGGAATCAATGAAAGTTTATTTAGCGAAGTGAGATGAAATTTGCTTTCAATGCGTAAGGAGGAGGGTGGTGGAGGTGGTGGTGGTCATCAACCCCCAGACGTCTGTGAGTGAGGTGGATGGATGGGGGTGATGTTGGAGGAGGAAGACGAAATTCAGAAGTCGGAAGGTACTGGCGGGGAGTTTGGCAACTGCTCCATCCAACAAAACCAGCGTTTGTCTTTCCTGCCGACGGATGGTCAGACATTCTTTCGGCTGTCAGATCCCAAAATAGAAAGACAGTTACTGTGAAGACTAGAAGACATTCTGAACGACTTGAGAAGCATGACCTTAGATTGATCGCCCAGATCCACAATAGCTGCGCCCCCCCCCCCCCCCCCCCTCTCTCTCTCTCTCTTTTTTCTTTTCTTTTTTTTTTTTTTAAAGTCGACGCCACACGCCTCTTTAACAAAGAATTTTACAGTTGATTACGCCGACACACTGTTGTCTGTGAAAGTTGGTTAGATGGCCAACACGCTGGCGCAGCGAAGGAAAGCTAACATGCAGAGCTTAGCGTTCTTCCCTTCTCATTCACTGAATGCAGGATCGATCAGCAGCAGTGCACTCGCAGCCTCGATTTTGGGCAGAATGACATCAGAATGACTGATGGGAAGCACACTGACATGCATTGCAGTGTGTCTTCATACATGTGGCCACAGAGAGGGTGGGTGACTTCGATCAGATGGAAGACGGTGACGGACATTGCGTGCGTGCGTGCGTGCGTGCGAAACCGGATGAAGCCTGAGAGAATTCGCAGTAGATCATATATTCATTTGTTCATTGGGTTGGGACATGCCTCTGACATCCTCATTTTGCTTACATGATTTTTTTTTCCCCAGTTCTCAGCATACGAAGTGCTGGCTATTCGATGAAAACATTGTGTTATGCATCAAAAGAATTGTGATGTTCTAACACGTGCCGAGCTGAAAGCAAGAAGGTCTGTGTGTTCAGTCATGCTTTGCTTTCATCTGTTCATTCATCTATCCATCTGTCTGTTATACCCCCTGAGCCGGAAAGATTCAGTGGCTGTACTTTATCATCGCAATTCTTCCCCGTTCATACCTAATCTCATTCCAGCCACGTGTACATCCTGTAATTGCAACTCTTCCCCGCTTACATCACATCATTGTCCGCCATGGCAACTTGCCTTCGCTTCATCCTGTTGTTGCAACTCTTCCTCGTTTACTCCGTTATCGCAATTTTTCTGGTTTACAGCCTGTCATCCTTTTTTTTTTTACACTCTTGGCGCTTTTCAACCCTTGTTACGTCTCGCCATTGCAGTTCTTCCGGTTTTTTTACCCAGTCATGGCTCTGTCTCATTTACACGTTGCCATCGCAACTCTGCCTCATTACACCCCAATCTCAGCAGCTGTATCTCGTTCACACTGTCACCGCAAGTTTAAGCCGCTTACAGTCTTGTCATTTCAATTCCAGCATGTTGCACCTTGTTATCGCAACCCTTCCTCTTTACAATTTGTCATCGCAATTCTGTCTCGTGTACAATCTGTCAGTATAAATTTGTACTTCTATTACACTCACTGCAACGCTACATCCTCGTTACATCCTGTTGTGGCCACTCTACCTCCTTTACAATGTGTCATTGCATCACTGCCTCGTTACATCCTGTCATCACAGCTCTTCCTGTCTTTCCCTTGTCGTCACAGCTCTACTCGTTTACATTTCTGTCATTGAAAGTCTTCCTGTTCATACAGCATGTCATCGCGACTGTAGCGCGTTACATCCAGTCATGAAACTCTACCTTGCTTACACCCTGCTGTTGCAGCACTACCTCGTTGAATCCCGTCATCGCACCTCTTTCCTCTGTTCCCTGTGTCTTCGCAATTCTGCCCTACTTCGTTGCACCCTGTCATAATAATCCTCCCTCGTTTACCCTGTGCCATCACAGTTCTACCTCGTTTACACTGTGTCGTCATAATTTGCCTCTTTTACATCGTAACTGTTTCTTATCATACCTTTATTGTAATTCTTCCTCCCTCCCCCCTCCCTGCATGTCATTTGAACTTTTCCGTCTTATGTAGCCTGTTAATAATCCTAACTCTTCCTTCTTTCCCCCTGTCATCCTTACTCTTTCTTCCATTCTCAGATCTTGACTCTTCCTGCTTATACCCTGTCATCATGACTCTTCCTGCTTATACCCTGTCATCATGACTCTTCCTGCTTATACCCTGTCATCATGACTCTTCCTGCTTATACCCTGTCATCTTGACTCTTCCTATACCCTGTCATCATGACTCTTCCTGCTTATACCCTGTCATTTGACTCTTCCTGCTTATACCCTGTCATCATGACTCTTCCTGCTTATACCCTGTCATCATGACTCTTCCTGCTTGTATCCTGTCATCTTGACTCTTGTACCCAGTTATCGCCACTATCTTCACCATGTTATCGCAACTCTTCTCGTTGCGCCTTTTCATTGCAATCCTTTTTTTAATTTATAATTTTTTTTTTTTTTTTGTTATTACACATTGTAATCGTAATTCCTCCTTGTCACGCCCTATCGTCGAAACTCCTTATTACGCCCTTTCATCGTAGCTCTTCCTCGTTTACACCTTGCTATACCAGCTCTTTTTTTCTTCTTCTTTTTTTTCATTCCTTTTTGCACGTTATCATCGCAACTCCCTCACGTTTTTCATCGTGTACTCGCGGTTTTGCTTGATTGTGCCTTATCGTTGCAGCTTCTGTTCGTGACATAACTCCGCCTCGTTTAACCGTTAAACCGCATCGTTTTAAGTCTGGTTATCTCTGCACTTCCTAGTTTACATCCTGCCACCGTAACTCTTTTTCATTACGTTTTGTCATCATGATTCTTTCTTGTGTTCTTCCTGTCATCGCAGTTCCTCCTCGCTAAGCCTTGTGATCGCAGTTCTTCCCCGCATTGTATCAGTCTTCAAGTAGATTGGCTTCAAGTGCGGAAAGACCTGCCATCCCTTCACTTCCTCCCTTTCCCTTGCCTGAGGTATGCTTTCTGAACTTCAAATATTGGCACCCTGTCTCCCTCTGCGTATATCTTTTTCTCGTTCCTCTTTCGGCAGGCAGCTTGCGGAGTCTTTACATGACCAGCGTAGTTTTTTTTTGAAATTCGAAACTTGTATGCATGGTTTTCCGTCTTGTTTTCGTTTTACCCGTACAACCACTGTGTGTGTGTGTGTGTGTGTGTGTGTGTGTGTGTGTGTGTGTGTGTGTGTGTGTGTGTGTGTGTGTGTGTGTGTGTGTGTGTGTTACGCGCGCGCGCGTGCGTGCGTGCGTGTGGGTGCATGCGTGTGTGCATGTTCCATGGTAACGGTCAGGCTTCTTAATGTATCATTTTAAAATTATTAAAAGAAAAGTTATTATCGTTAATTTTTATATATATTTTTTCTTAAATCAGTTTAGTAGCGAAGCACTGTGTCACTGGTCTCTGGCAAATATTTTTCGCATGTTGAAACAACTCGCGCATGCATGCGCAGGCACACACACACACACACACACACACACACACACACACACACACACAGGCAGATCCAGACCAGACTCTCTTACACACACACACACACACACACACACACACACACACACACACACACACACCACACACACACACACACACACACACACAGATCCAGACTCTCTCTCTTACACACACACACACACACACACACACACACACACACACACACACACTCACTCACTCACTCACTCACAGCCTGTTGCCGGACTACCCATCAGGAGCTGGCGGCAGTCCCAGGTAGTGGGAAGGGGAAGGAAGGCGGCGGCGGCACCTGGCAGAAATCATTATTGATACAAGCGGCGTAACATCCCACTTTCCTTTTTTTGCTCAGCGGGGCAGTTGCGCTGACAGGCCCGTACGCACCCACACACATGTTGCCTATCGCTCTCTGTCTCTGCGCTTTTTACTACTACTGGGCTGGGACTGTAAGCAAACCAGGCTTTAACCTCTGATTGGGGGGGATGCGTAGTGTGTACGCCGCACTCTGTCTGTACTGTAGCTGATGTGGTCGGGGAGGCCGGACCAGCAGAGGGCAAGGAACGAGGGGGTGGCGCGAAGACGGCTGGCAGCCGGGGTCACTGCCCGGGCGGGCGGGCACCGAGAAAGCAACGCGGCCTACTGGCCCTCCGCTTTGTTTGTTTGTGTCTGTCTGTCTGTCTCTGTCACACACACACACACACACACACACACTCTCTCTCTCTCTCTCTCTCTCTCAGGTCGAAATACCTGGAGGTTCTTGTTGGCCGACTGTTGCATGTTCAGCATGACTTCCCGATGAAACCGCCGTTGGTCCCAAGGTTGAAGAGGTGAGAGAAAAGGGGATATATGAGTGGTCAAGCCCATAACGTTTAGCTCTCGTTCCGTTGCTATCAGCAACACCGAAGTCATAGCTTCGCCATGGGACAGTGTCAACTCAGTGCGCACCTGCGGCGCAAAAGCTGAAGCTAGCGCCTGCACCCACATGCAAGTGTAGTTCTGGGGATAAAAACAACACAAAATGATCATGCCGTTGACCTGTCCTGTCTTTTTAGACAGAAAGTATGGGTGACCAAGGGAACATCCTCTGAACAAGTTTTGTGACGGAGAGGAGTTGGAGAGGATGACGTCATGCATGTCACAGACTGACCTCTTCAGAGGGCACGCAAATCTCATGGCGAAAGCTTGGCCGTGTCTGGAGTTTGTTGTACTGTCTTTACCTGGCAGCGTAATAGCAACAAGTAAGTCAGCGGGATGCTCAAGGCAGCTGCTTGACGATGGCGTATTTTTGCTGGTGGGCGCTGCAGTCATGAAATGTGGGATGGCACTCCGTGGGAACGCTCTCGCGGTGGTTCTGTCTTATCACATCCAGTGGCCCAGCACACAATGGATTTGCCAGGGATCAGTTATGCCCTTTGACGTCTTAATGGAACGCCCTGTGCGTGCCTGCACCGTTTGTGAATATAGAGCAGGCTTCCAAAGATGGTACAGGACTGCTCGCAGCTGGTTTGTTTTGGCAGTTGAAGACAGTACTTCTCTGGGTCCCACTCGCACGTTCGGGTGTATCGTTTTCTTGTGGGAGCGATCAAGAAGAATCAGACCCTGTCAAGGAATAGGTCTGTTCGAAACGGGTCCTGTGACGGGGGTGATGAGCGCGCTTTGGATGTTGACTTAAGCGAACCGAATAATAGTTCTCATGAACAACGCCATATCCACTTCTTCACACCCCCCACAACACATCCATCTCACTTTTCACAACACACACACACACACACACACACACACACACACACACACACACACACACACACACACACACACACACAGAGCCTTCTCAGATTGCATAAAATATCTCAAAAGAAGAAATCTGCGAGCGGACGAGAGAGGCCCTTGAGGGAACGAACCCGCAGAAGAGAAACGACCTGAAACCCAAGCGTTGGCGTCGACAGAGCATCATTGTCCAAGTGCTGTCGTATGCCTTCCCCTTGTCAGGCTACAAAACGCCAGTCAGCTGCAACAATACCACCGGATCCACCGGCTTTTGTTGGAGCCCGGTAACGTCATCCGCTGTCAGCCACCGAAGGAGACAGGTGTGAGAGAGACTCGCCATGTTGTACACGAAGGCAAGGGATTGGAGGGCAGACGTGTGCCTTGTGTCAGCCAGGGGGATGGATAACCCTTTCCCAAACAGCAGTGTTTAACATCGCTCTTGTGGAAGGGTAGAAGTAGAAAGGCTGTAAAACGGGGGGATAAGTGGACTGTTGCCAGTTGTTGTAGTAGTGGTGATGGTGGTGGTGGTGGTGGTGTCCTCTTTCCATGAATGCCCATTTTGATCCACCTCTTGCAGAGCGACTTTTAGTCATCACTAGTTTGTTCGTGTTACATCTTTGAATAATTGTTCATTTTTAAAAGTTTGGGCTGAAAATGTCCGTGTATGGTTGGTGTGGCTGTAATACCATCGAACGTGAAGTTATATTAGGACAGCCAGAATGATAGATCGGGGTAGCTGGCTGAGTTGTGGCCATGTGGTGGTTTTCAACGCTACCTCAGAACTTGTGTTTGTTTTTTTTTGTCGGTGCCGTCGCCTTCGAAAACCAACCGTTGAGCCCCTGCCCTAACTCTGGCCCCTACGGGCAGTCTTGACACCGCCTGTCAAGAGGCCAGCTCTAGGAGCCAAGTGAAAAGAGCCCTGACAGGACCCCAGTCGGTCATCCGTGCACATTTTTAACACCCCTCTGCCCCCCCCCCACCCCCCCCCTGTCCTTCGAATGCCCTCGCCTGCCCCCCCACACATCTTACCTTCCAGCACCTCTAATCTCGATGTTAGCGTGTAATGCTTAAGCAGAACATTCATTATCCACCGTCACTATTAAGTCCAGTGGCCGCTTCAGCTTGAAGGAGGAGAGGCGGAAAAAAAACGAGGGGAGGCCGTGCGCAAGCAAGGAACGCCACCAAGGGCAGCGGACAACACCACACACCACGTAGCACACACACACCAACCAGACACACACAACACACACCGTGCGCACACGGCGCGCTGCTGCCGCCGGTCGCGCTGCGCGCGCAGCGCGCGTGGTCTATATGGAGTGAGAGGAGATATCGGAAGAGCGCTCAAGGAAGAGGGGCTAACATACAAGGCTACTCAAGGGGGCCCGGGAGAAGCAACAGGGCAGCCGCGACGGTTTCGACCCGTCTTTGAAGACGCCAACCTCCAACCCGCCTCCAGCACCTTCAAAAGCCACGGAGGCAGAAACCAATGACAGAGATAGATACAGTTAACGAAGTCAATCAAGCGATGTTTTCCCCCACCGCCTCTTCTGGGCCCAGCCTGCGCGCGCTTGGACCTGAGACGCCTACAGTGCCCCCCCTTTGTGAGCTGTTTCACAACGGCAGTCGAGACTTAACGGGCCGGCTGACTTTTCCGTAAGAAGTGGAGGATTCTCCTGACCAGAAGTATTAACACGGCGGGGAGGCTGGGTTAAGTAGACCTCGAGGTCAAACAAACGGTGAGAGAGATGTGCTGCGGCCGAGTGAAGGACTGAACCGACGCGGACCCGTCAGTGCGACTGCCTGGGGTTTCCTAGGCCCACTCGATGGCGGTAACCCCAAGCCAGCATCCGAGCCCGCCGGTACCTGTGTCCTGTGCGTTGACTGTATGAGCAGGCTTTTGGACGCCCCGGCCCCACGCTTAAGCAACTGGCCATTTAAATCTCATGGAGTACTTGGTTGCAGAAGATGACTCGACGGAGGAGGCAGAGAGAGGAGACGCAGAACCCGCCCGACCGACACGACCAGACCCCGCGACCCGAGCGGACACAACGAGAGCCCAGGCACCCGAGCGACCGCGAGGGACCCCCGGACAGGAGCCGCGCACCATCCGAGAGAGAGAGCACCTCCCCGCGAGCACGACTCCCGACGAGAGACCCGACCCGCGAGACGGTGGTATTGTTCTTGTCGCCCCCTTCACCCATCAGAGTTTAAGTATGTGCTCCCCATGAACGGAAAGCTTAAGAGCGTTTTTCTTCTTGTAACCTGTACATTTCTACGTTCGTTTAGACCTTGTTCTACCCCCGCCCCCCGAACCCCGCCCCATCCCACACCCCCAACATCCGAAGAAACTCAGGGAACAGTTCCTGCCTGTCTCGTGGTCAGCAGGGACAGTGCCCTATAACTGACCTAACCACTACGGACCGAACATCAGCTCCCCGAGTCACACGCGACCCTGCCCTATGCAAATTATCCCCTTCTGCTAACACGCCGCAGTGGGCCTGGCAGCCACCGATGCTTGCCCCCGTCGCCGGCACCTCTCCGGCTGGTAGGTCCGTGGCGTTCGAGCTCCCACATCAGCACGTCAATGTGGGTTTTTCTTGCCCCCCCCCCCGCCCCGGCCCCTCCTACCCAGAGATTGAGTGCTGCCCTTGCAAGACCCTCACGTTGGGCAACAGAAAGCCAAAGAAGGACTGGCGCGTCACACAGCGGTCTTACGACTAAACGGAATGCGCTGCTGAAGAGTGTATTGCTCCACATTTCCGGCCACCCAAACACTAGAAGGTGCCTGTGATCTCTCTACGGGCAATAGGTTGACCGGCCCGGAGCAATATCTAATCGAACAAGGAAGCGTACAGGAGTACAGAACCTGTCATGCTAAGTCTAAGACCGAACATGGAAAAGCCTAGCATCACTCTTTAATCATCCTCATTACCGTCCCGCATCCCAGACATTGAAAACAAAGCATCAAAATTTGCCGCGCCCCTTCACGCCCTGCGCTCTCATGAGGACTTCAATTCGACTGTACTCATCCACGTTGGGTCGCGCGTTTGGTCAGTCCGCCGGACGTCACCCGGTATCGGCGAGGTCCATTGGGGCCGTCGTTTGACGGAAGTCGGTGGCGCCCTCACGGAGGGACGAGCTCACTCACGCCGGACTAGCGCCACAAGACAATTATTGTCCGCGTCCAAAGTAGGGTGCTTACCGCCTTAGTAGTGGTACGAGGTTCTCCACTGCGGATCCGTCTAGCTACAGAACCAGGCAGCCATGAACCACCACAACGAAGTCCCCCCCGGACTTGGCAGCAGGCAGTCTCTCGCCGAGTGCGGTTGCCTCCTTGAACGCACCTGACATTGATGCTCCACTGGGATTTGCCCCGGTGCGGGAGGGCTGCGGCGGGGCTTTGACCGGCTGGTCTATGGATGGGCAGCTATGTGTCGGAACTGGCGAGCAGTCGGGTGCAACTGCCTTCTGACCGGTGGCAGCGAGGTTGAGAAGGATAAACAGAAAAAAACACCAAAACACATACCCACCCTAGTTAACTACGTCCGTCTCTCACCTCCTCTATATCTCATCTTCTGCCCAAGCATCTCTCTCTGCCTGTGAGTGTTTGGTGTGGGTGTTGTGATGTGTGTGTGTGTGTGTGATGAGAAATGGGAGAGATTTTAGGAGCTAGAGACGAAAGGAAAGAATGGGTAGATAGTAAAGTAGACATAGATTATAACCTTACGTAAACCTGAACATGCTCATGCCGCACGCACTATTCTCTCTCATCTCTCTCTCTCGCTCTCTTGACGGGTGTAGGTGGTGTGGTGTGTTGTGTGGTTGATGTAGTGTCGTGGTGTGTGCGTGTGTGGTGTGTTGCTACTTAAAAAATATTCCGGACAGATTAGTTGCATCAAGATGTTCGAGACGTCATTCACACCAGTCCTGGTTCCTGCCCAATCGTAGCAAGGTCCGTTCGTCCAATTGTGACAATATTGCTACGCACGGACACATCCGACCATTCACACTGAGCGCAAGGTTATGTTTTATGGAGCTCATACTTTTCAGTTGCCAGCGCGGGTAAGAGTATAGTGCACGTCTTCTGACATGGGCTAAACACGCCGTGGAGTCGTATGGCTCGGTCACAGAGCCCAGACCGAGCTCGACAGGGAGGCCATCACACTTTAGCCCAGCCGACGCTCGGGGAGGGCCTTCAACCTACTGCACTCCATCATCCAGCTCAGCGTCCGCGTTACCACTCCATCCCTGTACTTCTTTCTCAGATTGGGTGTGTTTTTTTTTGGTTCTTGGTTTTGTGACATGTGTGTGCCTGTGGGTGTTGTGCGTGCGTGCCGCCGACAGCGACGCGCCCAAAGCCCGGCGCGGTCGGACCTGGCACCGGGCGTGATGTTTCTCTTTTCCCAGTTTTCAAAAGAAACCTCCCGATGGCACTTGACAGGTCTTAGGTCTGACTATTCAATGGTATCGGGGCTGGCTTTGAAAAAGGCACACCCCCGTTAACATGACAACCTGAATTACACGCAGAGACAGAATGCACGGCCCCGCATGCCAAACCCTGTGCCCAGTCGGCTGACACGCAACTGAAAACACCAGAACCAGAGAGAGAGCGCACGAGAGAGAGAGAGAGAGAGAGAGGTGGGGTATAGTACAGGTGTGCCGCTGGCGAGGAAGGAGAAAAGATAATTTGCCAATTTTTACCTTTCCGATTTTTTGTGGTAGTTTAATTTTGAATTTAGAAGCTCCAGTTTAGGTGAGTAGACCAATAAAATGCACTGCAGGGTAAGGAGAAGGTCTAATCGGAATCATCAAATCGTTGTCACACAACGTGTGCGATGGTAGTAAAATTATCTTAATCCTGTACTTAGTCCCCTCTGAAACTTCATCTATATACTCTCGATAATACACCCTCTCGTGCGCGAGGTTCTAGGAACGATGTAGGCATCATAACGGATCAAAGGTTGTGTTTTGTCGTGTATTGTTCTGCATGGCCTTGTTTGTCGGCGTATTCGGTCACCCCTCCCCCCACCTCCTCTATCTTCTCTTCTCTCTCTCTGTCTCTCTTCTTCTCTCTCTCTGTATTATAATTGTCTCACTCTCTATCTCTCTCTCTTCTCTCCCACTCCAACTCCTACCTCCCCCGCATGTGTGTGTGTTGTGTTGTGTGTTGGTGTGGTGGTTTGTGTGTTATGTTTCGTGTGAGTGTCTCTTCTCTCTTCTCTCTATTCCTCTCTATTCTCAATCATCATCTATACTATTCTCTCTCTCTCTCTTTTCCCTCCCCATCCCTTCCATCCAGTCCGTGAGTGTGGTGTGTGTGTGTGTGATATGTGTGTGGTGTTGTGTGTGTGATGTGTGTGATGGGTGAAATGGTGTTAGTGCCCGCGCCCGACGCGCCATCTGCAGTTGCAGCATACCAGGACTGCCCAGGATTGGAAATGGCAGCACGCCTTCACAGGATCTGGTTTGTTTTACCCTTTCGAACATTCAACGATAATGTCTTTAGGGATGGCGTTTTATCGGGCGGGACGGAGCGGGCCACAAATCCCCCTCCAACAAGGAACGGAAGGGGGCGACCTCCGGACCGTTGGAGTGGGACCAGGCCGTGTCACACGTAATCCACGATCAGTCACTTAGCACTAAGGATTCGTTCGATACTCAGCGACGCTCGACGACAGTTGACAACCACACACGACCGACGGCACCCCATTTCACGCTTTTGGTAATGCCCGTGAACACTGCGATGATGATATGATTTTCGGTCTCTTCTCTACTCTTCCCCCCCCCCCACCCCGTCCCCCCATCCCCCTTCATCCCGCTTCTGCCTAATCTGATTGAAGATTTCCTCCTTGATGATACTGAAAAACAATGACAGTAGGGAATGTTCAATCACTCTAAACTAGAGAGAAAATCCTGGGCGAGATTCTGACTAAAACTTGCTAGCCTCTGAGTTGTGTGTGTGTGTGTGTGTTGAAGTGGGGTGTTGTGTGTGTGTGTGCGCTCGCGCGCGCGCGCGCGCGTGTGTGTTGTGGTGGTGTGTGTGTGTGTGTGTTGTGTGTGTTTGTGCACACCCGCGCGCGCCTGCTGTGGTGTGTGGTGTGTGTGGGTGTGTGTGTGTGGGGTGTGTGTGTGTGTTGTGTGTGAAGTGTGGACTAGCGCACGCAGCCTGCGTGTGTAGCACGCCGCCCGCGCCCACGCTAGGTCTAATATTTCCTATGTATTGATTATATTTTCTATGTAGTGTTATTTTCTTCTTTGTCGCATGATGAGTACCCTCAGCAGGTTGAAGATTCAGATAGTTAACGGGTTTTGCGTCACAGCAACGCGTATAGATATACAGGTTGTTTGGAGACCAACTCGGAGCGAGATCAACCCACCACATGGGTCATTACTTATCGTCAAGTACAGTCAAGCTCAAGCGTCAAAGGAAACTTTTTCCTTATCTCACGTTGAGCGACAAATTAATTTGATGGTCACACCCCATTCACAGCAACTAAAACTACTAACAATAAATTACGCCACCCATTACCATTTTCTCACACATCTGAAACAAACATTATTAAGAGGCAGCGAATTGGGCATTCTCAAATTAAAAATCTTGACCCTCCGTTCATGAAAATCAATGGCACAGAGGGCAAGAAACTAAAAACTTTGTTTTATTTAAATCTCGGGCCACATTTCTGCCATATTTTAAAACCGACGATAATCTGCGGCTGACTGAACGAAGTCATACTGTTTGCAAAGCCCCCTGCAAGACCTGGGGTCTGGTTAACACGTAATCTTCTTCGCCTGTACAACACCACACCGTACGTCATGAAGCAGGCTCGGTTAACGGATGGCGTGAGTGTGCAGTAGCACACCAGTAGGAGAGCCACCACACATCATGCGGTACGATACTAAAATTTCACCGTTCTGTGTCGTTTACTGTTTATCTCTGTGGACGGTTAGAAAACTTTATGTCTTCTGCACCCAGGACTCCCCGTAGTGCCTGTCCAATAATTTTACCGAACCCATCTGGTCCTTGGCACGCAGCGTTGTAGTTGTTCGCAGTGATCACGCTCCCTCCTCTACCCTCTACGTGTGTGTGTGTGTGTGTGTGTTGTGTGTCGTGTAGTGCTGTGTGTCGTGTGTCTGAGGCTGTGGGCTGTGGTGTGTGGACGGTCGGACTTGATGAGCGAGACGGCGACGAGAGAGATGACCGACCCGAGCAGACGGAGAGACGGCCGAGAGAACGAGACGCGAACTACCACGGAGAGAGAGAGAGAGAGACGAGAGAAAAGGCGGGGGGGGGGGGGGGGGGGGGGGGGGGGGGGGGGGGGGGGAGTGGGGGGGGGGGGGGGTGAAGGACGTAGGGGGGGGGGGGGGGGGGGGGGGGGGGGGGGGGGGGGGGGGGAGGGGACGGGGGACGTGGGGCACGTGGACGTAGCGGGGGGGGACGGGGGGGGGGGGGACGGAGACGTGGGGCCGTAAGCAAGCGGACCGGGGAACGAGGTATGGCACGCATCACTAAAACGAAAATTAAATCACCGAACGCTTCGCTACATGGACATTGTGTCAGGTAACGACCAGTGTAGAGG
>JADBJO010015391.1:35000-37500 GCA_016801955.1 Conus betulinus
GGAGGTAATTTGCAAGTCATATTTCAGTGCCCCCCTGTCTGCCGCGTCTGTGTGTCTGGCTCTGCGTGGGCCAGAAGACAAGGGAGAAAAAAGAAGGGAAAAAAAAAGGCTCTCACCCCTCAGACTGAGGCGGCGGCGGCACCGATGGATCATGGTGCAGCTGTCAGCTGGGACACATGAAAAGAGCGGCTGGGGGATGACGGGGGGGGGGGGTGGGGGGTGGGAGGACGCGCTGCGCTCTGTGCAGCTCACTCGAGATTCCTCCTTTCCTGCTTTATGTACCTGTTGTAATTCTCTCCATCGGTGGCTTTTGAGTTTTCAATATGTGGAGTTGTTTACAGTACAGAGGGGTGATGGGAGGAGATGGAGGGGAGGGGGGAGGGACAGTGGGTAGGAGGAGAAGAGTGGTGGGGAAGGTGGGAGGGAGTTTGGGGCGGGCGGGATGTTGGACCGAAAATTTGGATTACAGATGAGGATGGAATGATATATTTGTTGCTGCACACCGAAACTGGCCCACAGTTCGCGTGTTTATTAGGCATTTTTCGATGTGGCACATGCACGTCTGCATGTGGAGACTTTCGTACGCATGACAGGTGCTCCATGCATGAATATTTATCTCGGGGCGTTTTCTTTTCTCCTGGCTGCACGTTTTGGTGCACCGAAACATGCATGTGAATGTGCACACACGCTCAGTAAGGCACTAGTGAGTGTATGCACTCACCTCACATGTCATGTACACACGCACGCATGCTAGTATGCATACACGCACGCACGCAGGCATGCATGCGCATATGTGTGCGAGTGCACATGCATGCGCACACACACACACACACACGCACGCACGCACGCACGCACAAACACAAATGCACATGTGCATGCAGCATACATGCAAGCACACAGGCATGACATGCAGAAGTGCACATTTACATGCCTGTGCAAATAAGCATGCACATCCACATATACATTCATATACCCGCACATTTACATGGTATGATGTACTGTCACATTCAAACTTCCTCATCCATGTAAGCGTCTGTGTGTGCACGCGTACACATGCATGTACACACACATGCACTTGGGCACTCGTGCTCTCCACCCCCACACTCACTCACACTCACACACACACGCACACACGCATGCGCACACACACATGCACACATACACGTGTGCGCGCGCACGCACACACACACACACACACACACACACACACACACACACACACACACACACACACACACACACACACATGCACGCACACGCACTTTGAGACAGACAGAAACAGAGAGGTTGTTTTATAGCATGTGAAAACAAAACAGAAACTACACAGCTGCCCGGAAAAAAGTTCTCTCTCTTTCTCTCCCTCTCTCTCTCTCTCTCTCTCTCTCTCTCTCTCCCCCCCCCCTCCCTCCTTCCCTCCTTCCCTCCCTGTCTTCTTCCACACTGGTTAAAGCCCCATGAAAAGAAGCTGCTGGAAATCTGTAGAGATGTGCAGTGCACTTGTGGTAGCGATGGATGGAGCGGGTGTTAGCAGTGTGTCAGCTATGCCAGGCAGCAGGCAGGTAGGAGGCAAAGAATGAGGCCGAGAGATGCTTCTGCCACTGACTCACCTGGCAGACCGGGAGGAGAAGGGGAGGGGGGATGTCTGAGGGTGGAGGGGATAGAAAGGTAACGGGGTGGGCGGGTGGGGGGTGGGGTGGGTGAAGGGCTCGAGAGCAGCAGTGTGGCAGCCTCCTCGCTAACACCCACGTTGTTTTGGCCCACCTGACTTCTTTTTTTTTTTTTTTTCTATTCGCTTGTATCAGTGAGTTGTTTGTTCCGCTCCTCCCCCCCTCCGCCCCACACCCTTGCTGCCACTTTCCTCATCCCTGCCATTCTTTCTAGTGCACTGTTCCCCCCTGTCATTCCACATATCTTACACACACACACACCACACTACAGTACCCCCACCCCGTTGCCTAATCTTGTCCCAGTCCCCACTTGCAAACTTGTTTATCTTTAGTGTGGCCTTCCTGGTGTTATTTTGGAGTAGCTGGCTGTTCGTCTGTAGGGTGGGTAACCTTGCGCAATCTTGACACCACACCAGAGGATTGGGGAAGGGAGTGGGGGAGGGAGATATGTGAATCATATTTCAATATTCTTCCTCCACCCCCTCTCTGAATGATGAGGAAGGGGGATATGTATCGGATGTGATTTCCAGAATGCATATTCCATCATGCTTACATTACGCCAAGGTATTTGTTTCACTGCAACCAGCTCCTGTGAAAGGAGACGGGTGCAGCAACGCAACGTAGAAGCTGCAGAGGTTGTTTTGGGGGTTTGTTTATTTTTGTTAGTTTGGGTGGGATAGGAAAGGGTGATTGGGTGGGGTGGAAGGGTGGTTGATGTGTTTGTGGGGAATGGTGTGGGAGGGGTGGCAGCATAGAGAGAGAAGTGTTTACATAGTTGATTTTATTTGCATTCAGTAAATTCTTACAATTTGTTGTTACGCTGTAAGTTAGTC
>JADBJO010015392.1:0-27500 GCA_016801955.1 Conus betulinus
GTTCTGATCTGAACTGCAGTCGTTGTTGTTGTCGATTTTTAACTCCAGCGTAAGCTTCTCTTCTCTGTGGTGTGAGTGCTGTGTTGTGCATGACCTGAATGTGTTCCACACTAAACCGTTCTTGTCTTGCCTGTCGAGTCCAATATGTCCTATTGATCGATTTTTTTTCAGTTAACTTCTGCTGTAAGTGATGTCAACAGTTCATTTAACACTGACCTAGATAGAATATATGGTTAACCCTGTGACACGTTAGAAACTGAAGCCGTAAATAAAATAAACAATAAACAATTGGGGTAGTCTTTGCTCCCATAAGGAAACCTAACACAGAGTAACTTTTATCCAAGACTGGCACAGCCTTTTAAACTTGAATAAAATCAGACAAATACAAAGACGAACAATCTAATAGTGGGGGGAAAGCAAGCGCAGGCCAACAACTAAAATTGTCTTCATAGTAATGACTTGGCAGAACTTTGAACTTAAGGGGGGGGGGGGGGGGGGGGGGGGGGGGGGGGGCAGCAGGAGATT
Source organism: Conus betulinus (assembly GCA_016801955.1). Classification (NCBI taxonomy): domain Eukaryota; kingdom Metazoa; phylum Mollusca; class Gastropoda; order Neogastropoda; family Conidae; genus Conus; species Conus betulinus. Next base: position 526 of record JADBJO010015392.1, read on the forward strand.
GAAGATGTAAAAACTGGGAACATGAAATTAAGAAATATGAAAACTCTTCACTAGCTGCTTAAGGGAACCATCGCAATCCCTTTTAAAGGCAGATATATTTGTATTGCCTGCTCCGAGGCCTTTCGTCCGCTGGGTCGGAAACTCATCAGGGAGACACGGCTGGCTGTATCTGCGCTCCCGGCGTCAAATAGAGACACACCACAGTCCATAATACCGTGGTGTTCTCACCACCAAGGGTGCAAAAAAGAATCCAATAGCACCCTCGAAGACACACACACACTTATGTCTTTCTTCCTTATGGGAGCAAAGACTACCATTTGTTTCTGTCTGTCTCTGTGTTTGTCTTTTGATCTCCCTTGCATCCTTGGGTGGATCCTCAAGCGTAGGCTCAAAGATTGCCCCCTACATTTTATACTATTTGCATAATATCTGTAGTTTTTTCAGCACTTTTTTTCCTCCCCACACTTTCGTTTGGTTTCCTTTACTACTCTTCGCTGGCTGCTTCGGGGGTGCTATTGGATTCTTTTTTGCACCCTTGGTGGTGAGAACACCACGGTATTATGGACTGTGGTGTGTCTCTATTTGACGCCGGGAGCGCAGATACAGCCAGCCGTGTCTCCCTGATGAGTTTCCGACCCAGCGGACGAAAGGCCTCGGAGCAGGCAATACAAATATAACTGCCTTTAAAAGGGATTGCGATGGTTCCCTTATGCAGCCAGTGAAGAGTTTTCATATTTTTTAATTTCATGTTCCCAGTTTTTACATCTTCACCTCTCTGCCCCCCCCCCCCCCCCCCCCCCCCCCCCCCCCCTCCGCCCCCCTTAAGTTCAAAGTTCTGCCAAGTCATTACTATGATGACAATTTAGTTGTTGGCCTGTGCTTGCTTTTTTTCCCCCACTATTAGATTGTTCGTCTTTGTATTTGTCTGACTTTATTCAAGTTTAAAAGGCTGTGCCAGTCTTGGATAAAAGTTACTCTGTGTTAGGTTTCCTTATGGGAGCAAAGACTACCCCACTTGTTTATTGTTTATTGTTTGCTGTTCCCTGCCCTCATTCATTTCCGATTTCGTAAATAAAATAGTAAACGCGTTGGGTTTAACTGATGTTTGGAGACTGCATCATTTGACTGAACGACCGTTTACCTGGAGAAGATCAAGTCCATTGATTGCATGTTGACTGAATCATGTCTTTTCTTCTGAAAACATCCTGCATCTCTGTCCATCATCTGACCACGTAACTCTTCCTGGCTCGGATCATAAGGAAGTAGTGTTAGATTCAAATGATAATTGAAGTTTTGTTTGTGGTCCAGGATTCTGACGTTTGAAAAACAGTCATTAGAAAGAAAATTATTTGTTGATACCTTGAACAGATTTTTTGATGTCTTTGGCAAGGGAAATGAAGAGGGTAGGCTGTGTTGAAAAAATGTAAAGTGGAAATCAGAAACTTCTGCACTGAATTCGGTAAATCATTATTGTGTAAAATATAGAATGAATCACTGCACAGCAAAGGCAGTCCCCCCCACCCCCCCCCTTTTTTTAAAAAAAATTTGACAGAGAGGTTGTTGGCCTGGGTTTGTTTTCCACTACCATTATCAGGTTGTTCATCTTTGTATTTGATTTTATTCAAGTTTAAAAGGTTGTGCCAGTCTTGAATAAAAGTTACTTTGAGTTAGGTTTCATTATGGTAGCGAGAACTACCCTACTTGTTTATTGTTTACTGTTTACTGTTGCCTGCATCATTTCATGTTCAATTTCGTTTCAATTAAATCGAGGTTACTTGTATTTTTGTTTCTGTCCGTCTTTGTGTGTGTGTGTGTGTCGGGGGGGAGGGGGGGGGGGTAAATCTTTTGATCTCCCTTGTATCCTTGGGTGGATCCTCAAGCGTTGACTCAAAGATTGCCCCCTACATTTTATACTGTTGCATAATGTCTTTAGTGTTTCAGCAACTTTTTTTCCTCCCCACACTTTCGTTTGGAAACATTTACTACCCTTCGCTGGCTGCTTTGGGGGTGCAGTTGAATTCTTTTCTGAACCTTTGGTGGTGAGAACACCACAGCATTATGGACTGTGGTGTGTCTCTATTTGACTCCAGGAGCACAGACACAACCAGTTGTGTTTTCCTGATGAGTCCGATCCAGCGGACGAAAGGTCTAGGAGCAGGCAATACAAATAGATCTGCCTTCGAGAAGCACAACAATGGTTCCCTCAAGCAGCTGGAGAAGAGTTTACATATACAAAATATATTTTCTTAATTTCATGTTCCCATTTTTTCATCTGCACCCCTCCCCCCCCCCCTCCCACTCCTCTTAAGTTCAAATCTTTGCCAAGTCATTACTGTGAAAACAGAGGGGTTGTTTGGCCTGGCTTGTTTTTTTCCCCACTATTAGATTGTTGTTCGTCTTTGTATTTGTCTGACTTTCTTCAAGTATAAAAGGCTGTGCCAGACTTGAATAAAAGTGAACAAGAGTTACCCTACTTGTTTATTATTTGTCTTTTTTTTGTTGAATAGTGGCATACTATTCCAAACGTCTGCTGACATTCAGAACGATGAATAGTAATGGGGGGCTGAACAATCATGCTGGGCAAAGTCAGTCAGCCTTGTTTTGCACGGTTTTGGTAATTAGTCATTTGAGAAAAAGATGGGGAGGAAATGAGAGGGGATAGGGAAGAGAGAAATAGCGAGGGGGAGGAAAGGGAGGAGGGCGGCAAACGTTAAGCAATTATTCAGCCCGACTTTATGGTGGGGTGAGGCAAATATAATGTTATGACTGCTGTTTCGGAATTTCAACACATATTTGTATGAAAAAGACAACAACTGTATCATTTAAAACATGAGGTGTAGCCGATGACTCAGTCATTCATGAGATTTTAAAAACACACACACACACACACACACACACACACACACACACACACACACACACACACACACACACACACATGCGACACGTATAAACAAATAGATAGGACATGGATATATTATCTGATTATTGTCATGATAAGTAATTAATGCATTTTTAATGTCTTTAATCATAAACGATAAACGTAGGAACCACTCCAAACCTGCATATTTGAAAATCATGGGCTATCCTCTGTTATGGTCTTGTTGTACACAGTATAATCTCTCTCTCTCTCTCTCTCTCTCTCTCTCTCTCTCTCTCTCTCTCTCTCTCTCTCTCTCTCTCTCTCTCTCTCTCTCTCTCTGTCTCTCTCTCTGTGTGTGTGTGTGTGTGTGTGTGTGTGTGTGTGTGTGTGTGTTTTAACAAATCTAAAAGAAATGTTAGCGAACCGCACAGAAACGAGTACAAACGTATCAAAGACAAAACACGACGCGTTTTTTACCTCTTAGGTCTTCTTCAGGCAAGATACAAAACAAATATTACAACGAAAAAGAACGAACAATCCCTTATCTTCGATCACTTCAGCGCACGATAGCCGTTGAATGAAAACGAGGCTGCCAAAAGGGAGATTATGTATGAGCTAAGCCTGTGCCTAAAATAATTAAATGATTTATTTTTCAGCAACAACAGTGGAACATGTCCTAAGCTCATGTAAAGTAGCCCTGGCTCGAGGAAGGTACACATGAAGGCACAACCAAGTGCTCAAAGAGATTGTACAAGTAGTCTGGGCTAGTACCAACAGCACAAAAGGGAAAATCAGGACTCCAAAAGCACCCTCAACAACATTCCCCGGCAGGAGGCAGCACATCATGGCCAAGAACAACAGCACCACTCGGAACATGCAGGCAGAGCCTGCTGGACGGGGCAGATGACTGGGAGTGCACTGCAGACCTCCCAGAATGGAAGAGTCACCCAGAGATCATCAGCAAGAGTGGCATGAGACCAAACATAGTAGTCCACTTTCAGTCAACCACGCAGCTGAACATGATCCAGCTCACGGTGCCATATGAGAACAGAATGGAGCAGCTCAAATCTACAAGACTGAAAAGTATGCTGATCTGGCAAACAGCCTAAGGAGAGAAGGCTATCAGGTCAAAGTACTCACTGCAGAAATTGGAGCTAGGGGGATTGTAGGAACGTCTGCATACAGCCTCATGAAACAGCTCTCAGTGCAGGGAGGGAAAAAACCGGAACCCTGAAAGCATGGCAGAAGCAGCAGAGAGGTGTTCAAGCTGGATCTGGTCAAGGGGAACAAAAGTGAACTTCATAAGGCTTAAATTTCCTACAAATATCAGGTGTCCCAGTGGCTCAGTGGTTAGAGTGCGTGTCATTAAGTGGAAAATGAGCGTGCCCAGAGGGTCATGGGTTCGAATCCCAGCCATGGCTCGTCCCAAGATGGGTAAAAAAAAAGGGAGCATCAGAGGGACATCAGGAGTCATGAACCGGGTGTGGCACAACCCGCCTAGAGTGTCAGGAGATAAGGCCCAAAACGCTTGATTGAATGGGGCTTCTCTTCTGAGGACTCTCTGCTGGGAAAGACCAGAACCAAGGGCTCTGTGGGCTGGCTCCCCACTTTGCCTTCAACATGCGGCTACTAAGTACAAAAAGAAAAGATGCTCCCAGGATTCACCAAAAGGGGGAGAGAATGATGAATCCATCGGTGCTCAACCAGTCACGACTGCAAATCCCAAACGGAGTATGAACATGGACCAAATAGAATATCCATGTGTCTTTGGAAAGCGTTTCGCTACCACCCGTGGCATGAAGATCCACAGAACAAAGATGGGATGTGTGAAGACTCATCTGAATGAGAGCAGCAGCAGCGCACTGCATCAGCAGATAAGACGTCGGAAACCAAGGCCAGGATTTAAACCACAGTGCCAAGGACATCCACGCTGTTGGTTCGGATGAGGAATTTGCACAGGCCCTCGATGCCAGGCGCCTGACACTCAACCTGCCATGAGCGAACGAAACTGAAGATTTGGAGAAACTGGATGCAAAGGTCGTCCAAAAACTCGATGCACTGATAGGGAAAAACACCCTAGAACACAAACTAGCCACGCACAGGGGACATTGTGTATGCCACATGCAGAGAAGCCTGTGGAGCAAAACTACCCAAAGAGAAAACACGTCCAAAGAAATCCATCAGCAGAGCCAAAAAGAGATGGACAGGTCAGGGTCCAAAAGAAAAAAAACTCACAAAGCAAATGAAGACCGCACTGCCAGCTGAAAAACAAGGCTTGGTAAAACTCTGGAAAGACCTGACAGCAAAACACAGCGCCCTCAGCAAAGCGAAATCTGCGAGGAAGAGGAAGAGCAAAAAAAAAGAGACACAAGAGCGTTTCTTCAGAGACCCCTTCCAGTTTGCCAGAACTCTGTTGAGCAGTCAAAATCTGGGACCATCAGTGTGAACAAAGGAGTTTTTTGAGCATCTGAGGGAAAACATACTCTGACCCACAGAGCAAACACCACTCGATATTCAAGGTCTGGTGTGGCCAACCAACCCTGAGGAACAGTTCAATGACAAGCCTCCAACATTGGCGGAAATCAAGACGGTGGTCGACAAAGCCAGAGTCAAAAATCATCATCAGGGCCAAACGGAATACCTTACCAGCTGTACAACAAATGATGTCCCAAGGTGCTGGAGTGGCTCCACAGGCTGCTGTGATCAGCTTTGTGAAACCAGAAGATCAGCGGCCAGTGGATGATGGCAGATGGTGTGTACATCCCCAAAGAGCAAAATTCAAGTCACATCAGCCAGTTCAGGCCAATATCACCACTGAACGTCGAAGGAAAAATCTTCTTCTCTGTCATGGCAGCAAGGCTGACCTACCTCACGGAGAACAAGTACTTGGATGTGTCAGTCCAGAAAGGTGGCATCCCAGGCGGGGCTGGCTGTGGAGAACATGCCATAACGATCCGGGACGCAGTCCAAAGAGCAAAAACAGAAAAGAGAGACCTGACGTAGTGTGGCTTGATCTGGAAAACGCATATGGATCTGTACCCCATGAGATGATGCAGTTGGCTCTTGAGATGTACCATGTGCTAAAGAATATCTGCGACATGCTCAAGAAGTACTTCAATGGCTTCTCAATGCGGTTCTCTACCAAGGAGTACACAACAGATTGGATCAGCTTGGAAGTGGGCATTGCAATGGGCTGTGCAATTTCCCCAATACTGTTTCGTGTTGGCTGTGGAAGTCATCTTGAAAGCAGCAACAAGCAATGCAAGACAAACAGACCTTGGATGGATACAAGATGCCCCCTCTCAAGGCCTTCATGGATGACACTACAGTGATTTCATCCAGAGAAGACGAGACACGCCATGTGCTGGAGAGAGGCTGGACGACATAGTTGCCTCATCCAGAATGAAGTTCAAGCCAAAGAAATCACAGAGTCTCTCACTGAGGGAAGGAAAAGTCGCCGGATCTGTGGTCTTCAGTGTTGCCAACCAGGCCATTCCAACAGTCACAAAAGAGCCAGTCAAGAGCCTTGGAAGATAGTATGATGATACACTGAAAGACACACAAACAGCAAAAGAAACCAAACAGATGTCGGAAGAAGGCTTGGAGACCACTGACCAGTGTGGGCTCCCTGGCAAATACAAGGTCTGGTGTCTGCAGTTTTATGCTGATACCAAAGCGCCTATGGCCTCTGATGATATACGAAACACTTGCTTGAAGGGGGCTTCTCTTCTGAGGACTCTCTGCTGCGCTCGCTCCTCCAGGAGTTTCTTTCTACTACTATATGGTAATTATGATGATTAAAATACTGAAAAAAAAATGGAGACAGGTTTGCTGCCATTTTTGGTGATAATATGGCAATAGAAGTTGTAGTATGGGCGCGCGCGCGCGCGCGCGCACACACACACACACACACACACACACACACACACACATATATATATATATATATATATATACAAGGTATGCACAAACAACATACCATACCATTCAGCCAGATGCTACGTGCTCGCAGTTTATGCTGGAAGGATGAAGCCTTCAACCTTCGTTGCTGAGAGATCCCTTCCCCACCCTCCCACCCCCACGCGCCTTTTGTTTCTCACCTCCTCCCTCCCTCCCTCCCTTCCCTCTCCCCTCTTTCGCCATCCCTGTCGCTCTCCCTGTCTCTCAGCTTGCCCCATTCACTTAAGTATTCCTCCTCCTCTCTGTACCAAAACTTTCCGACTCCCCTGGGTTTTCTCCCCTCTTCACCTGTCCCCCTATTTTTTCCCCCTTGTAGTTCCCCCCCCCCCCCCCCCCCTCACACTTTTTCCCCAACCTTTTTCCTAGCCTTCTTCTTCCAAATCCCCCCTCGCCCTCTCTCTTGTGCGCGTCGGGCGGTCTCTCTCTCTCTCTCTCTCTCTCTCTCTCTCTCTCTCTCTCTCTCTCTCTCTCTCTCTCTCCTACCCTATTTTATCGTGTTTCCCGTAGCTTACCACCCTTCCACCGTTGTCCTTTCTCTAACCATTGGAACTGTGGTGAGCTTTAAAAAAAAAAAGTGTGAACAGAGGCTGCTACATGCAATTCAATCATTAAGGTCCCTTGATACTAATAATAGTAACAATAGTAATAGTACTTATACTGATACTAATACTAATCCTAATACTAAGGATGGGGGTTGGGGTGGGGGGAGGGGTGGGAGAGATAATGCTTGAGTCAAGGTATTCATGATGATAATTTTCATCATTTATGGTAATGATGATGATCAAGCTAATAATAATAATTAATAGAAAAAGACAGGATTACTACCACTTTTGGTGAAAATATGGCAAATAGCATTTGTAGTATGGGGAAAGGAGAGTGGAACAGAGGATCCTTAAACAGCATGGTTTGATGGCAACAGTCATAGCGGCGGTGGCGATAGTGATGCAAAAGTAGTGATGGTAATGTCAATACTAACAATCGCATTAATGATGGTAATAATGGTGATGATAACAAAAGCATAATACACAATATACTAAAAAGTATATATACATCTATATATATAATAATAATAAGTAAATATAAAAAAAAACGGGAGATAATAATAACAACAAAAACAGCAACAACAACAACAACAATAGTAATGATAACAATATGATATACTACTACTACTACTACTACTACTACTACTACTACTACTACTGATAATAATGATAATAATAGAATAAATAAATTAAATATCTGACTATATATTGGTTGAGTTTTTGAAAACTCAACAAAGATACTATGGTATTGCACACCAGTCTTTTTCTGGTACAGCATTCTGCTTAAAACTGAAAATGAATCAAGTTAGCACTTTACGAGGTCACTAAAAAAAAAAAAAAAAAAAAAAAAAAAAAAAAAAAATCAGGTTTCAAAATACCGGTATCTGACCAGGAGTTATGATATATTAGTGCCCCCCTCCCCCCCCCCCCCCCCCCCCCCCCCCCCCCCCCCCCTCCTCCTTTGGAGATTGTCTCTGTCTTGGAGACTATAAGCTTGATGAAGGCTCATTTTGAGAAGCATTTATTATTCCTCCTTCACCCACTCAAGCACATACTATTAGTTAGGCAAAATAATCCACCACTGCAGATATGGATGGTTATCTCCCCCTATTTCTTCAATCTAAGACATAAGAGCGAGCTTTATTTATAATTGAATATTTCTTGTGGTCATTGCAACATGAAGCTGCTCTGTAAATTGCTGGAATGGTTCTCAGTTACTTATCCTTGGAATGTATTAGTTTAAGCTAATTCAGTCCTTTGCAGATTCGTTCCAAGAAGTGGCCATCAACACTTTTGTCTTAAGAGGTTATCTTTTAATATGTTCTACTTTTTACAAGAAAATGTAGCTTGTTTTGCTGTTTCGTGATTTTCTTTCGCTTCTTAAGTGGCACCTTTGGCTGCTTTTTTTCGTCGTCGTTGAAAACTCAGTAAAACATACTATAGTATTGCACCAGCCTTTTTGGGGGATAGCATTCTGCTTAAAACTTAAAAGGCAGAGGAGTCTATGTAGCACTTTACAAGGTCACTGAGGAAAAAGAATAAGGTTTCAAAATACCGGTATTGGACCAGGTGTTATGATATGTTAGTGAGTTTCCTCCCCTTTGGAGGTTGTCTCCCCTTTGGAGACTATAAGCTTGCTGAAGGCTCATTTTGAGGAGCATTTATTATTCCCCATTCACCCACTCAAGCAGATACTATTAGTTAGGCAGAATAATCTACCGCTGCAGATATGAATGCTTATCTCCCCCTATTTCTTCAATCTAAGACATACGAGCAAGATTTCCGTATAATTAAGTAGTATTTTTGAAGTCATGAAAAACACCAAACTGCTCTGTAAATTGCTGGAATAGTGCTCCATTACGTATCCTTGGAATTTATTAGTTTATTCTAATTCAGTCCCTTGTGGATTCATTCCAAGAACTGGCCTGCAGCACTTGTATCTTAAGAGGCTATCACTTTATATGTTTTACTTTTCACAAGAAAATAGAGCTTGTTTTGCTGTTTCATGATTTTTCTTTTGCTTCTTATGTGGCACCTTTGTTTGTTTTTGTTTTTTTTTTTTTTGTTTGAAAAGTCAACAAACATACTATGGCATTTCACACCAGCCTTTTCTGGGATAGCATTCTGCTTAAAACTGAAAAGACAGAGGCGTTAGTATTTAGTACTTTCCGAGATCAGTAAGGAGAAAGAATCAGGTTTCCAAATACCGGTATCTGATCAGGCGTTATAATATGTTAGTGAGCTTTCTCCTCTTCGGCTAGATTGCCTCCTTCTTCGAGACTACTATAAGCTTGCTGAAGGCTAATTTTGAGAAGTATTTATTATTCCCCATTCACCCACTCAAGCACATACTGTTACTTATGCAGAATTATCTACCACTGTAGATATGAATGTTTATCTCCCCACATTTCTTCAATCTAAGACGTAAGAGCGAGTTTGTTTATAAATGGATATTTCTTGCAGTCATTGCAACACCAAGCTGCTCTGAAAAGTTGCTCGAATGGTGCTCAGTTACTTATCAATAGAATTTATTAGTTTATTGTATTTCAGACACTTGCAGATTCATTCCAAGAACTGGCCCCTCAGCACCTGTGTCTTAAGAGGTTATCTTTTATATGTTCTATTTTTCACACGACAATGTAGCTTGTTTTGCTGTTTCATAATTTTCTTTCATTTCTTTGTTGGCACCTTTGGTTGCTTTTGTGAAAACTCAACAAACATACTATGGTATTGCACACCTGCCTTTTTCTGGGATAGCATTCTGCTTAAAACTGAAAAGGCAGAGTAGTCAAGTTAGCACTTCCCAAGGTTACTGAGGAGAAACAATCAGGTTTCAAATTACCGCTAACTGACCAGCAGTTATTATATGTCAGTGTGAGTTCCTCCCCTTTGGATACTGTCTCCCCCGTGGAGACTATAAGTTTGCTGATGGCTCAATTTTGAGAAGCATTTATGATTCCCCATTCACCAACTCAAGCACATACTGTACTTAGGCAGAATTATCTACCACTGCAGATAGTAATGCTTATTTGCCCCAATTTCTTCAATCTAAGACATGCGAGCAAGCTTATTTATAACTGAATATTTCTTGCAGTCATTGCAACACCAAACTGCTCTGCAAATTGCCGGAATTGTACTCAGTTACTTATCCTTGGAATTTATTAGTTTATTCTAATTCAGCCCCTTGGATTCATTTCAAGAACTGGCCCTCAGCCCGTGAGTCTTAAGAGGTTAGGTTAGGTTTTTTTTTATGTTCTACTTTTCACAAGAATATGTAGCTTGTTTTGCTGTTTCATGATTTTCTTTTGCTTCTTACGTGCCACCTTTGTTTGTTTTTTTTTGAAACGTCAACAAACATACTACAGTATTGCACACAGCCTTTTCCTGGGATAGCATTCTGCTTAAAACTGAGAAGGCAGAGGGTCAAGTTAGCACTTTACGTGGTCACTGAGGGAGAAACAGTCAGGTTTCAAAATACTGGTAACTGACAAGAAGTTATAATATGTAGAGTGAGTTTCCTTCCCTTTGGAGGTTGTCTCCCCTTGGAGACTATAAGCTTGTTGAAGGCTTATTTTGAGAAGCATTTATCATTCCCATTCACCCACTCAAGCACATACTATTAGTTAGGCAGAATTATCTACCACTGCCGATATGATGCTTATCTTCCCCAATTTCTTCAATCTAAGACACAAGAGCAAGCTTATTTATAACTGGATATTTCTTCCAGTCATTGCAACACCAAACTGCATTGTAAATTGCTGGAATGGTACTCAGTTACTTATCCTTGGAATTTATTAGTTTATTCTAATTCAGTCCCATGTGGATTCATTCCAACTACTGGCCCTCAGCGCTTATGTCTTAAGAGGCTATATATTTATATATATATATATATATATATATATATATATATATATATATATATATATATATATATATATGTGTGTGTGTGTGTTGTGTGTGTGTGTGTGTGTGTGTGTGTGTGTGTGTTCTACTTTTCACAAGAAAATGAGCATGTTTTGCTGTTTCATGATTTCCTTTCGCTTCTCAGGTGGCACCTTTTTTTTTTTTTTTTTTTCTTTTTTTTAAGTCAACAAACATACTACGGTATTGCACACCAGCCTTTTTCTAGGATATGAATGCTTATCTCCCCGTATTTCTAAAACCTAAGACATAAAAGCAAACTTTGTTTATAACTGAATATTTCTTGCAGTCAATGCAACACCAAGCTGCTCTGCAAATTGCTCGAATGGTGCTCAGTTACTTATCAATAGAATTTATTAGTTAATTGTATTTCAGACCCTTGCAGATGCATTCCAAGAACTGGCCCCTCGGCACGTGTGTCTTAAGAGGTTATCTTTTTATATGTTCTACTTTTCACAAGACAATGTAGCTTGTTTTGCTGTTTCATAATTTTCTTTTGTTTCTTTGGGGGCATCTTTGGTTGCTTTTGTGAAAACTCAAACAACTACTATGGTATTGCACACCAGCCTTTTTCTGAGATAGCAGTTTGCTTAAAACTAAAAAATGCAGAGCCGTCAAGTTAGCACTTCCCGAGGTTACTGAGGAGAAACAATCAGGTTTCAAATTACCGCTAACTGACCAGCAGTTATTATATGTCAGTGAGTTTCCTCCCCTTTGGAGGTTGTCTCCCCCTTGGAGGCTATAAGTTTGCTGATGGCTCATTTTGAGAAGCATTTATTATTCCCCATTCACTCACTCAAGCACATACTGTTGCTTAAGCAGAATTATCTAGCACTGCAGATACGAATGCTTATCTCCCCCAATTTCTTCAGTCTAAGACATGAGAGCAAGCTTATCTATAACTGAATATTTCGTGCAGTCATTGCAACACCAAAGTGCTCTCTGGCCCTGTCTTAAGAGTTAGGTGTGTGTGTGTGTGTGTGTGTGTGTGTGTGTGTGTGTGTGTGTGTGTGTGTGTGTGTGTGTGTTTGATATGTTCTCTACTCTTCACAAGAAAATATAGTTTGTTCTGCTGCTTCATGATTTTCTTTTGCTTCTTAGGTGGCACCTTTGTTTGTTTTTTTTGAAAAGTCAACAAACATACTAGGGTTTTGCATGTATCATGCTTTTATTACCTTAACCTTCACTATCGTTATTAGCAGTACCATTCAGCAGTAATATTGCTAGTATTGATACTACCACCACTAGCATTGACATCGCCATCGCCTTCGCCTTTGGGACTGTTGCCACGGCAACCCTGCTGTTTAAGAATCCTCTAACCCACTCTCCTTTCTCCCATACCCATACTTATTTACACCAGGATTGGTAGTAATCTTTTTTTTTTTAGTTTTTTTTTTTGACCATTATTAGTATTCCTATCAGTAATATTATTATCATCATTACGACTTTGACTCGCACATTTATTCCCTTCCAACAGCCTCGTTTCTCATTCAACGCCTTCTTCCTTGCGCTGAACTCTGAAGCGAAGCGATCTGAAGCAATCAAAGCTAAGTGCATTTTCGTTATTTTATTCGTTTTTGTTTCACCTGAGGAAGACCTGAGAGGTCGAAACGCGTTGTGCTTTGTCTTGTGACTCGTTTGTCCTCGTTTCTCCGGGGCGGTTCGCTGACATTTCTTTAAGATTTGCTAAGATTTGGGGTTTACAAGATGTTTCATCAGTGACAGAAAGTGTTCATTTGTTTGTTAAAGAAGTATCTAGGGGTACATATCAAAACACCGAACGATCTTGTATATGGTGAAATGAATCGATTCCCCCTGTCTATTTATTCTAGTGTCTCTTGTATTGGATACCAGTTGAAATTAACCCGAATGGAGGTGAATAGACTGCCATCCAAAGCATATAAAATGTTATTCTATTGTCAAAGGTTTGGAAAAGGCCACCATTGGACTTCGAAACTTTGTAATGTTTTGGATAGTTATGGTTTCAGTTTTCATGCCTATATTGGGATGGCAGTTTCATTCACAATTGTATCATATATTCATTGTCATTGATCACATCTTTTCAAATGGGGCTTTCGCCTTTTCCAAATAAACGGTGAAAATGCATTGACCATACCATTCGTTCATCGGCATGCTGCCTCTTCTCACAGCCTGTTTAATTACATTTATCATAAAAAAAAAAACCCCATGCTAATTCATAAATCTTTAGTGCAATAACACCTTTTTTGAGTCATTGGCGAATGTTGCGTGTGCAGATTTACGCTTTCACAGTGCCATCAAAGAAGCTCTTTAGTCATCAATTGTCTTATGAGTTTTCTCGTTGATTTATCACCTGTTCATTCTTAACCTTTCAATTTCAGGACAATGGTGGACTTCAGTCCGGCAGTTCTGACCTCACTGCTCTCTGACAGCTGGAATGACTCCACCATAGCAGACATGTCCACAGACACAGATGACGACTACCAGTTAAAGGTTCTATTTAATTCAATTCGAATTTACTTGCAAAGGATATGTCCTGTTTTTATTTTAGCTTTTGGAAACTTTGGAAACCTTATGATCCTCATTATCATGCTACAATGAAATCAGATGAGTCCTCCTTCAACATCTACTTTATAGGTATTGCTGTTCTGGATTTAATGACTCTCTATACAAGAGTGATCGTTACATGGTTGAGCTATTTCGATATTTGGATACTGCATATACAGTGAAGCCATATGCAAGATCCAGACCTGGCTGTCTACAGGGTGTCCCACGATCAGCTGTTGGTATCTCTCGTCAGTATGTCAGTACACAGGGCAATGTCTGTAGTGTGGCCACATCGTGTCAACGTACTCTGTACTCGTCGAGTGGTTCTATTGGTCATTATTGGAATCTCTGTCTTCTTTGCTGCCCTTTACTCACACAATTTGATTGGGGCCATACTAGCTTACTTCCCTTCATCGATCAAAGCTTTTGTATGTTGTCGCAAGACGACATTTTTATGTTCGTTTTTCAATATCTTCATATACATAGAGCTCTTTGTATACAGTATTCTGCCATTCATTTTCTTGGCAGTGTCAAACAGTGTTCTGGTGTGGCAACTTGCTGTGTCAGTCAAGACAGCCGGCAGACAATTGTCCCACGGGGATGTTGAGCAAGTTCAGGCCCGTGAAAAAGCAGCACGCTCTGTGACCTTGACTGTTATTGTTGTGTCCACCACTTTCCTCGTTCTGACTTTGCCCATAACTATTACTTTCATGTTGTATTATTTGAAATTGCATACACAATTGAAAAAGATTCTGAGTATTCTAAACGATATATGATCTCCGTGATCTGTGACATACTGGCAGTCGCCAATAGTGCGGTGAATTTCTACCTGTATTGTTTGACTGGCAGGCGGTTCAGAGAGGAGTTCATCAAGGTCATGTGTTGTGGAAGAAAAACAAGACCACAGTCTGCCTCAAAGTGATGGGTGATGGCTACGACCAGTCCACACTTCGAGACCACAGTCACCTACTTTCTCTGTGGGCAACACCACTGATATCATCAAATCTTGAGTATGCTGATGTATCATGTTTGTGAGTGAAGGAACAACAGCACTGTGTCATCTCTCTCTCTCTCTCTCTCTCTCTCTCTCTCTCTCTCTCTCTCTCTCTCTCTCTCTCTCTCTCTCTCTCGGGGGGGGGGGGGGGGGTAAACTGTGTCACAGTTCCAGCAGTCAGACATTAACAACACAGCTGTCAGGCGATAAGCAGGCTGCGTGACTCATGGCTGAGTGCTGACACGCTGGCAGCGCCCCAGGTACCACAGCTGTGCAAAAGGGAGCGCATGTGTTCTCATGCTGTGCTGTTCCTGTTGTGCTTTACAGATTATTATTCTTTCACACTCCATAACTGGATATAATTAACTGTGTGTGTGATTTGTGTGTCATGATTCTTCTTTGTGCCGTTTGATACAATTTCGGTTCATCACGCATTCTTGTTTTTTTTTTGTTGTTGTTGTTTGTTTTTTTTTTTTTTTCCCATAGAGAAGTTTGTTTTCATAAGTTGGCCAGGATCTGGCACATGTATACGTATATCTATGGAGGCAGTGTTAGCTCAGCAAGCCGTGTACGTGTGTGTGATGCTCTTCTTCTTCTTCCTAAAAGACTGGTTCACTCAAAAACGAGTAGGTCACCAGCGCACATGTTAAAAAATAAAATAAAATGAAATAAAGTGCGACTCAGCCTGTTGGCCCTTGGACACAAGACATTCCACCAAGCCCTTCTTTTGCACTGTGTGTGTGTGTGTGTGTGTGTGTGTGTGCGCACGCGCGCGCGCGCGCGTGCGTGCGTGCGCGTGTGTGTGACCAACCCTGCATTGGCTAGTTCTTGTTGCTTACGTGTAAGTCTACTTCATTCCGATCTTTTGTACGTGTTTGTAGCGCCGACAATGGCTGAGGGCGTTTGAACACAACTTCAGTGAACACAAAAGACGTGTAGATTTGTTGTGCCGTGTGTGTGCGGCAATCGTGTGCTCAGAAAGGTACAAGATAAAGAATTAAACGCTAGACTTTGTGCCAACTTCAGCAATGATTTGTTGCAGTATTTCAGTCTAGATATTTCTGGTGATGAAGAAGGCAAAAGTCCATGTGTATCTGCATAAAATGCTACCATAAACTGAAAAAAACGAGACACATGTCAGCACATTCTCAATGTTATATACTACAAAGAAAATGCTGCTCGTGACATAGAGAGAATGTCAGAAATCTGGACAACTTTCGATCCAGATCTTTCTTTGAGTCAGTGTACATCGTGTCGATTCTTTCAATCAGCCAGCCTTCTTGGTCATCGGAAAAAAAGAAGAGCCGACCCGTGAAAAGATCTGCTCAAGAATGTTTAGATCAGTCTGATCTTTGCTTGCACACAGATAAAAGTGTGTCATCATTTTCTCCGTTGGTATCGACCCCCCGTGAAAAAAGCCTAGAACATTCTCTACACAAACCTCACCAGTCATAGCTAGAACATCCAACTGGGCACTTGAATGTGTTGACATGTCTGACGTATGCTTCAATACTAATGAAAGTGTGTCGACGTCAGTTTGTCAGTCACCATCGACCGCTGTTGTTGGTGTGTGGTTTCNATTCAGCCCTTGTGGATTCATTTCAAGAACTGGCCCTCAGCCCGTGAGTTAAGAGGTTAGGTGGGTTTTTTTTTATGTTCTACTTTTCACAAGAATATGTAGCTTGTTTTGCTGTTTCATGATTTTCTTTTGCTTCTTACGTGCCACCTTTGTTTGTTTTTTTGAAACGTCAACAAACATACTACAGTATTGCACACCAGCCTTTTCCTGGGATAGCATCTGCTTAAAACTGAGAAGGCAGAGGGTCAAGTTAGCACTTTACGTGGTCACTGAGGAGAAACAGTAAGGTTTCAAAATACTGGTAACTGACAAGAAGTTATAATATGCAGAGTGAGTTTCCTCCCCTTTGGAGGTTGTCTCCCCTTTGGAGACTATAAGCTTGTTGAAGGCTTATTTTGAGAAGCATTTATCATTCCCATTCACCCACTCAAGCACATACTATTAGTTAGGCAGAATTATCTACCACTGCCGATATGAATGCTTATCTTCCCCCAATTTCTTCAATCTAAGACACAAGAGCAAGCTTATTTATAACTGGATATTTCTTCCAGTCATTGCAACACCAAACTGCATTGTAAATTGCTGGAATGGTACTCAGTTACTTATCCTTGGAATTTATTAGTTTATTCTAATTCAGTCCCATGTGGATTCATTCCAACTACTGGCCCTCAGCGCTTATGTCTTAAAAGGCTAGTTTATATATATATATATATATATATATATATATATATATATATATATATATATATATATATATATATATATATATGTGTGTGTGTGTGTGTGTGTGTGTGTGTGTGTGTTCTACTTTTCACAAGAAAATGAGCATGTTTTGCTGTTTCATGATTTTCTTTCACTTCTCAGGTGGCACCTTTTTTTTTTTTTTTTTTTTTTCTTTATTTTTAAGTCAACAAACATACTACGGTATTGCACACCAGCCTTTTTCTAGGATATGAATGCTTATCTCCCCGTATTTCTAAAACCTAAGACATAAAAGCAAACTTTGTTTATAACTGATATTTCTTGCAGTCAATGCAACACCAAGCTGCTCTGCAAATTGCTCGAATGGTGCTCAGTTACTTATCAATAGAATTTATTAGTTAATTGTATTTCAGACCCTTGCAGATGCATTCCAAGAACTGGCCCCTCGGCACGTGTGTCTTAAGAGGTTATCTTTTTATATGTTCTACTTTTCACAAGACAATGTAGCTTGTTTTGCTGTTTCATAATTTTCTTTTGTTTCTTGGGGGCATCTTTGGTTGCTTTTGTGAAAACTCAACAAACATACTATGGTATTGCACACCAGCCTTTTTCTGAGATAGCAGTTTTGCTTAAAACTAAAATGCAGAGCCGTCAAGTTAGCACTTCCCGAGGTTACTGAGGAGAAACAATCAGGTTTCAAAATTACCGCTAACTGACCAGGAGTTATTATATGTCAGTGAGTTTCCTCCCCTTTGGAGGTTGTCTCCCCCTTGGAGGCTATAAGTTTGCTGATGGCTCATTTTGAGAAGCATTTATTATTCCCCATTCACTCACTCAAGCACATACTGTTGCTTAAGCAGATTATCTAGCACTGCAGATACGAATGCTTATCTCCCCCAATTTCTTCAGTCTAAGACATGAGAGCAAGCTTATTTATAACTGAATATTTCGTGCAGTCATTGCAACACCAAAGTGCTCTCTGGCCCTGTCTTAAGAGGTTAGGTGTGTGTGTGTGTGTGTGTGTGTGTGTGTGTGTGTGTGTGTGTGTGTGTGTGTGTGTGTGTGTGTTTGATATGTTCTACTCTTCACAAGAAAATATAGTTTGTTCTGCTGCTTCATGATTTTCTTTTGCTTCTTAGGTGGCACCTTTGTTTTTTTTTTTGAAAAGTCAACAAACATACTAGGGTTTTGCATGTATCATGCTTTTATTACCTTAACCTTCACTATCGTTATTAGCAGTACCATTCAGCAGTAATATTGCTAGTATTGATACTACCACCACTAGCATTGACATCGCCATCGCCTTCGCCTTTGGGACTGTTGCCACGGCAACCCTGCTGTTTAAGAATCCTCTAACCCACTCTCCTTTCTCCCATACCCATATACTTATTTACACCAGGATTGGTAGTAATCTTTTTTTTGTTTGTTTGTTTGTTTTTTTTTTTGACCATTATTAGTATTCCTATCAGTAATATTATTATCATCATTACGACTTTGACTCGCACATTATTTCCCTTCCAACAGCCTCGTTCTCATCAACGCCTTCTTCCTTGCGCTGAACTCTGAAGCGATCTGAAGCAATCAAAGCTAAGTGCATTTTCGTTATTTTATTCGTTTTTTTGTTTCACCTGAGGAAGACCTGAGAGGTCGAAACGCGTTGTGCTTTGTCTTGTGACTCGTTTGTCCTCGTTTTTCTCCGGGCGGTTCGCTGACATTTCTTTAAGATTTGCTAAGATTTGGGGTTTACAAGATGTTTCATCAGTGACAGAAAGTGTTCATTTGTTTGTTAAAGAAGTATCTAGGGGTACATGTCAAAACACCGAACGATCTTGTATATGGTGAAATGAATCGATTCCCCCTGTCTATTAATTCTAGTGTCTCTTGTATTAGATACCAGTTGAAATTAACCCGAATGGAGGTGAATAGACTGCCATCCAAAGCATATAAAATGTTATTCTATTGTCAAAGGTTGGAAAAGGCCACCATTGGACTTCGAAACTTTGTAATGTTTTGGATAGTTATGGTTTCAGTTTTCATGCCTATATGGGATGGCAGTTTCATTCACAATTGTATCATATATTCATTCTCATTGATCACATCTTTTCAATGGGACTTTCGCCTTTTCCAAATAAACGGTGAAATGCATTGACCATACCATTCGTTCATCGGCATGCTGCCTCTTCTCACAGCCTGTTTAATTACATTTATCATTGTTTTAATAAACCCCATGCTAATTCATAAATCTTTAGTGCAATAACACCTTTTTTGAGTCATTGGCGAATGTTTGCGTGTGCAGATTTACGCTTTCACAGTGCCATCAAAGAAGCTCTTTAGTCATCAATTGTCTTATGAGTTTCTCGTTGATTTATCACCTGTTCATTCTTAACCTTCAATTTCAGGACAATGGTGGACTTCAGTCCGGCAGTTCTGACCTCACTGCACTCTGACAGCTGGAATGACTCCACCACAGCAGACATGTCCACAGACACAGATGACGACTACCAGTTAAAGGTTCTATTTAATTCAATTCGAATTTACTTGCAAAAGATATGTCCTGTTTTTATTTTAGCTTTTGGAACCTTTGGAAACCTTATGATCCTCATTATCATGCTACAAAATGAAATCAGATGAGTCCTCCTTCAACATCTACTTTATAGGTATTGCTGTTCTGGACTTAATGACTCTCTATACAAGAGTGATCGTTGTATGGTTGAGCTATTTCGATATTTGGATACTGATATACAGTGAAGCCATATGCAAGATCCAGACCTGGCTGTCTACAGGGTGTCCCACGATCAGCGGTTGGTATCTCGTCAGTATGTCAGTACACAGGGCAATGTCTGTAGTGTGGCCACATCGTGTCAACGTACTCTGTACTCGTCGAGTGGTTCTATTGGTCATTATTGGAATCTCTGTCTTCTTTGCTGCCCTTTACTCACACAATTTGATTGGGGCCATACTAGCTTACTTCCCTTCAGTCGATCAAAGCTTTTGTATGTTGTCGCAAGACGACATTTATGTTCGTTTTTTCAATATCTTCATATACATAGAGCTCTTTGTATACAGTATTCTGCCATTCATTTCTTGGCAGTGTCAAACAGTGTTCTGGTGTGGCAACTTGCTGTGTCAGTCAAGACAGCCGGCAGACAATTGTCCCACGGGGATGTTGAGCAAGTTCAGGCCCGTGAAAAAGCAGCACGCTCTGTGACCTTGACTGTTATTGTTGTGTCCACCACTTTCCCTCGTTCTGACTTTGCCCGTAACTATTACTTTCATTTTGTATTATTTTGAAATTGCATACACAATTGAAAAAGATTCTGAGTATTCTAAACGATATCTGATCTACGCGATCGGTGACACACTGGCAGTCGCCAATAGTGCGGTGAATTTCTACCTGTATTGTTTGACTGGAAGGCGGTTCAGAGAGGAGTTCATCAAGGTCATGTGTTGTGGAAGAAAACAAGACCACAGTCTGCCTCAAAGTGATGGGTGATGGCTACGACCAGTCCACACTTCGACCACAGTCACCTACTTTCTCTGTGGGCAACACCACTGATATCATCAAATCTTGAGTATGCTGATGTATCATGTTTGTGAGTGAAGGAACAACAGCACTGTGTCATCTCTCTCTCTCTCTCTCTCTCTCTCTCTCTCTCTCTCTCTCTCTCTCTCTCTCTCTCTCGGGGGGGGGGGGGGGGGGGGGGGGGGGGGGGGGTAAACTGTGTCACAGTTCCAGCAGTCAGACATTAACAACACAGCTGTCAGGCGATAAGCAGGCTGCGTGACTCATGGCTGAGTGCTGACACGCTGGCAGCGCCCCAGGTACCACAGCTGTGCAAAAGGGAGCGCATGTGTTCTCATGCTGTGCTGTTCCTGTTGTGCTTTACAGATTATTATTCTTTCACACTCCATAACTGGATATAATTAACTGTGTGTGTGATTTGTGTGTCATGATTCTTCTTTGTGCCGTTTGATACAATTTCGGTTCATCACGCATTCTTCTTTTTTTTTTGGTTTGTGTTTGTTGTTGTTTTTTTTTTTTTTTCCCATAGAGAAGTTTGTTTTCATAAGTTGGCCAGGATCTGGCACATGTATACGTATATCTATGGAGGCAGTGTTAGCTCAGCAAGCCGTGTACGTGTGTGTGTGTTCTTCTTCTCTTCTTCTTCTTCTTCCTAAAAGACTGGTTCACTCAAAAACGAGTAGGTCACCAGCGCACATTAAAAAAAAAAAAAAAATGAAATAAAGTGCGACTCAGCCTGTTGGCCCTTGGACATTCCAAGACATTCCACCAAGCCCTTGTGTTTTGTGTGTGTGTGTGTGTGTGTGTGTGTGTGTGTGTGTGTGTGTGCGCGCGCGCGCGCGCGCGTGTGCGTGCGCGTGTGTGTGTGACCACCCTGCATTGGCTAGTCTTGTTGCTTACGTGTAAGTCTACTTCATTCCGATCTTTTGTACGTGTTTGTAGCGCCGACAATGGCTGAGGCGTTTGAACACAAC
Organism: Conus betulinus; assembly: GCA_016801955.1. Taxonomy (NCBI): domain Eukaryota; kingdom Metazoa; phylum Mollusca; class Gastropoda; order Neogastropoda; family Conidae; genus Conus; species Conus betulinus. The sequence continues at coordinate 22,110 of JADBJO010015392.1, forward strand.
TTCAGTGAACACAAAAGACGTGTAGATTTGTTGTGCCGTGTGTGCGGCAATCGTGTGCTCAGAAAGGTACAAGATAAAGAATTAAACGCTAGACTTTGTGCCAACTTCAGCAATGATTTGTTGCAGTATTTCAGTCTAGATATTTCTGGTGATGAAGAAGGCAAAAGTCCAAGTGTATCTGCATAAATGCTACCATAAACTGAAAAAAAAAAAAAAAAAAACGAGACACATGTCAGCACATTCTCAATGTTATACTACAAAAGAAAATGCTGCTCGTGACATAGAGAGAATGTCAGAAATCTAGACAACTTTCGATCCAGATCTTTCTTTGAGTCAGTGTACATCGTGTCGATTCTTTCAATCAGCCGGCCTTCTTGGTCATCGGAAAACAAAGAAGAGCCGACCCGTGAAAAGAGATCTGCAAGAATGTTTAGATCAGTCTGATCTTTGCTTGCACACAGATAAAAGTGTGTCATCATTTTCTCCGTTGGTATCGACCCCCGTGAAAAAGCCTAGAACATTCTCTACACAAACCTCACCAGTCATAGCTAGCACATCCAACTGGGCACTTGAATGTGTTGACATGTCTGACGTATGCTTCAATACTAATGAAAGTGTGTCGACGTCAGTTTGTCAGTCACCATCGACCGCTGTTGTTGGTGTGTGGTTTCTGTCAATGTGTGTGTGTGTGTGTGTGTGTGTGTGCACGCTCTCTCTCTCTCTCTCTCTCTCTCTCTCTCTCTCTCTCTCTCTCTCTCTCTCTCTCCAGTCGTGAGTAGGCTCACCATGAAGATGAAATGAGAAAACATTTTGCATTGGTGTGTTTATGTGGCATCAGTTTCAAATGATTCGAACAGGCGAAAGCACAAGGTCAGGTAGGAAGCATTTCATTTTTTTATAACTGACATCTGCATATGTGGCATGCTAAAATCTTGCTTTACTAAAAACATGGTGTGGTTGTGATCGAATCAGTATCGGCACGCATCACAAGCACGTAGAGCACGCAGATAAACAAGCAAAACATGCCTAGGCCGTGGTAGGGAAACTGCCACCGTGTTCCCAGTGAAGCTGACCAGTGCCAACAGTGACTGTTTATTTTGGTCCAGTACTGGCTGTCAGGTAGGAGTCCCACGAAGGAGTCCCACGAATAATGTTCTGTCAGTTGTAAAGGAAAGATATGCAAGTCCAATATGGTTCAGATTGAGCGTGATAGATTCAGAAACGCATGTTCTCCACTGAGTTGAAATTTCAATTCACTTTGTGTGTGTTCGTTAGTCTGTTTCAATCGTTTTTTTTTGTTGGCAAATCTTTGTAGTGCTTGTCAGCAATGCATATGAAAGAAGACGCATTCATGTTTGGTATCATTCTGTCAGTCAAAGACCCCACAATTTAGTGACATCAATCGACCACAGTTCGTTGCATTCTGGCACAAAGTATTCACGAAGAAACACAGCATCCTGTTTGCAACACACTATCAGCCAGACAGCTAGTATCACATTACGCGTAGGGAGGAAAGCTTGTGGGAGGTTAGCGCGAGGAAGCTGGCAGCTGTCAGCAGAAGTGCGCTGGTTAAACAAACAGCGGCCGTTCCATCCCTTCCCCTCCTGCGACCGATAGGCGGTCAGGAGTTATTGCCCTTGTCTTCAACTAAAGATTCCTCTGCAGACAAACGTGACAAGCTCTGAAGTTTATTGTCCCTACAGTCATCAGTCAGTCATCGTCACTGCACAATCCTGTACTTTGACCTGCACTTCAGTCAGGCACCATGCCATCAGGACCAGAAGTATTTAGAGCGAAATGTGGATCCTTCAGCCCCGTCTACATCTCTTTCATGGCGAAGCGAGCGAGGAAGAAAGCCAGCATTGTGATCGCCATGCTGACACCACGATCGAGGACGGACGGTGCAACCCTTGGCTTGCTCCTCACCTTGATGTTTTGGGGCGGACTACTACTTCTACGCTGTGGCGATGTGGAGTAGAACCCTGGACCCAGGTCGGACAGCATGAAAGCAGACCTGGCTCGGCAGCTCATCACGCAGCACCAGAGTGGACAAGGCTGGCGCTTCATCGGCGGACAGTGAGCAGACGACACCCACTTCTCCTCAACAGCCCACCAATGCTGACATCATGGGTATGTTGGACTCTATGAACTGTACATTTAAGGAAATGAACATTAAATTTGCCGACATGGGAGGAGGAGTGTAAGGGATTTGAATGACCAGTTCGCTGCACTACATCATGGATTGGAGGATCTGAGGGAGGAGGTGGGATCTTTAAAAGAAGAGAATGCTGTACTAGCAAAAAAGAACACTGATCTGATCTCACTGTGAGACTTAAATAATTAGAAAGAAATGTTGATGATTTAGAAGGAAAATCAAAACAAAATAACCTAATTTTCTATGGTATCCCGAGAGATCAAAATGAAACTAGCAAACAATGTGAAGGTAAAATACATGTCTATTGACTGATGAGTTAGATTTGACTAGGGACATTGAGTTCAATCAGGTACATTAAATGTCAAACCTGATGATTCTCCCATCATCGCTCGATCTAAATTTTTCAAAGACAAAACGAACATTTTAAGAGCAAAGAGAAAATTAAAAGGGAGTAATGTATTTGTGGGCGAGGATTTTTCCTCTCGTGTTAGGGAAATAAGGCGTGGTCTTCCCCCCCCCCCCCCCCCCCCCTTCTGAAGAAAGTAAGGTCAGAAGGCAAAAAGAGCGGCGATGATTTTTGATCATCTCCTCATTGACGGGAAAACGTTTTTTTCCTCGACGACCAAAGCAGATTAGTTGAGTCCAGATAGGGGGTGGCTGGCCACTTGATGAAAATTTGACCTACACCAGTGTGGCAGAAGAAGGTACTGACAGAAACGCTACACTGGTAAAATCGCCTGTCACTTGTGGCAGTGTCAACAGTGAACCGTTTTTTGTGGGTCAGAAGGTGTGAGTCCGGACAAACTGAAAAACACGTGCAAAACGTGAATGGCACAGCGTGTACAGATGTAAAGAAACCTTTTTCTTTCCTGTCGTGGAATGTGAATGGCTTATTTTCTAAACTAACCGACTGTTAATTTATGTCGTTTATTTACTAGTTTTGATTTCATATGTTTGATTGAAACATTTATGGACGAATGTCGATCTGATATCTTGGTTGGTTATGAAGTCCTTTGTAAATCTGCAGTTAAATTTTCTAAAGGGCGGGTTCAGGCGGTATGTGATTTGTTTATTCAGAAAAGAAATGTCTCCCTTTGTTAAAATCATTGACATTCATCATTGAAACTCTTGTGTGTTCTTGATCGATAAAAGATTATTCGGAATAGATAAGGATGTTTTGTACTTTTGTTGCTATATACCTCCAGAAGGTTAACCTTTTTTATGCCCATTTTGATATTGATAATGGTATTAATTTACTTGAAGAATGTAGATATATTGTTACCTAGGGATGTTTATGTGATATTGGGTGACCTCAATAGCAGAACCTCTTAACATGTGACAAGATATATCTGTGAACAATGTTCTTGATGAACATTTCCATAGCCGGCCTCTCAGTATTAATCGACATTCCGAAGACTGTACATTGCATAATTATGGTAAATTGCTACTAAATATATGCACTGCTCTAGATCTGTGCATTTTCAATGGCGTGTGTAAAGGTGGCCTTGAAGGTTGCTATACATACATGTCTGATACTGGTGCCAGTGCTGTCGATTATTTCATATTTTCTAGAGAACGTGTTGCTCTTTTTGCATGATTCATGTATGCTTAATGTTTTAGAAGGCATGGATTCTGACCATTTACCTGTATCACTTTCTATTGCTTTTCCTAAAGAAAATACTGTACATGCCAGTAACAAGATAGAAAAACATGTTTATAAAAACTTGTCTGGAATGGTGAACACGTTAGTTTGTTTCGTAGTACATTATGTAGTGATGGAATCCGTACAAAGATAGATGTTGCTATAAGTTTATTAGATGTGGATATACATTATGCGCTAAACATGCTTAAATGATGGCATGAAAGACAGTGCAGACAGCATGAAGGTGTGTGTGTGTGTGTGTGTGTGTGTGTGTGTGTGTGTGTGTGTGTGTGTGTGTGTGTGTGTGTGTGCGTGTGCGTGCGTGCGTGCGTGTGTGTGTGTGTGTGTGTGTGTGTGTGTGTGTGTGTGTGTGTGTGTGTGTGTGTGTGCGTGCTGTGTGTGTGTGTGTGTGTGTGTGTGTGTGTGTGTGTGTGTGTGTGTGTGTGTGTGTGTGTTAATAGTAACAAAGTACCCTGTGACTGGTGTGATGAAGAATGTGAGGAGGTTACTTCGTATCGGTCGTCGCACTTTAAAGACAGAGGACAAAAATGCTTACTCAGTTGCTAGGCGAGAACATAAACATTTATTGAAGAGAAAAGAGAAACACCTCAACAATTCTTTAGTTCAAAAACTTGTATCATCTATAAACTGTCAAATGAATTTTGGGATACTATTCAGAAAGAAAACAGCCCAGGAATAACATCAGTATTGAAATATGGTTTCAACATTTCCAGGCTGTACTACAGTCTGACGTTAGTAACGTTTGTGTTGACCAAACACTTGGTGTCAACGATGACAGTTAAATGAATCGACCATTTACACAAGACGAAGTAGTATTAGCATGTAGAGAATGGAAACATCGCAAGGCGGCTGGCCATGACGGCATTATTGGTGAACTATTTATTTAAACATGCTTCTGATCAGGTAATGCAATTCTTTCTGAAATTGTTTAATATATTATTTGATATAGGTACGTTTCCAGAAAACTGGACTGAATCAGTTATTTTGCCAGTTTTTTTAAAGGGTGATTTTAATAACCCCAACGATTACAGAAGGATCTCTATTAGTGATATTAGTAGTAAAATCTTTGGAGCAATTATTAATAACCGACTGCAAGAATGGGTTGAGGAAAATAATATCACAGGTGATTATCAAGCAGGCTTTAAGAAGGGTTACTCAACTATTGATCACATGTTTACATTGCTTGCACTAGTGCAGAAGCAGTCTGCTTACAATAGGAAGTTATACATAGTTTTTATAGATTTCGTAAAAAGCGTCTGACTCCATTAATAGAAATCTCCTCTGGCCATTTTGACAAAAATGGTATTAAAGGTAAACTTCATAGATGTATTAGAAGTATGTATAATAGAGTAAGAACCAGTGTCCGTTGTGGAGCAACACTTACTTGATATTATTAATTGTTCTAGAGGAGTCAAGCAGGGAGATGCATACAGCCCTATCTTATTTTCTTTCTTTATTAATGAGTTAGCTCTTGATGTAATCAACAATGGTAAAACATGGTGCTTTATTATCGCTCGACGCTTTTGAATTGTTTATCCTTCTGTTGGCCGACGATGTTGTTTTGATGTCCGAA
>JADBJO010015392.1:30000-32771 GCA_016801955.1 Conus betulinus
TGCACACTAGTCACACTATGCATCACCTCACACAGTGCACCATGTACCATGGACCAGTCTACTCCCCATAGACACAGCAGACACCACCCCAAACAGTGTACCATGTACCATGGACCAGTCTACTCCCTATAGACACTGTAGACACCACCTCAAACAGTGTAACATGTACCATGGACCAGTCTACTCCCCATAGACACTGCACACACCACCTCAAACAGTGTACCATGTACCATGGATCAGTCTACTCCCCATAGACACTGCAGACACCATCTCAAACAATACCATGTACTATGGATCAGACTACTCCCCATAGACACAGCAGACACTATCTCACACACAGTGTGTTATGTACCATGGACCAGTCTGCTTCATAGTGACACTGTATACATTCCTCACACCAACACCCACTGTGTGCGTGCGTGCGTGCGTGTGCGTGTGCGCGTGTGTGTGTGTGTGTGTGTGTGTGTGTGTGTGTGTGTGGGGGGGGGGCGCATGTCCACTCGTGTATGTGTTCTGTATGTGTTCTGTGGGCTTGTGTGAGCATGTTGCTGCACGCCAATATGAGTGCATGCCGGAGGGCATATATGCGTGTGCGTGCATTTGCACCTGTGTATATGGGCTTATATGTATGTGTGTGTGTGTGTGTGTGTGTGTGTGTGTGTGTGTGTGTGTGTGTGTGTGTGTGTGTGTGTGAGAGAGAGAGAGAGAGAGAGAGAGAGAGAGAGAGAGTGAGACTGTGAGAGAGAGAGCGAGAGTGACTATATCACATTACTCACGTACTGCATTGTGTATTAGTGGAGTGCACTCCCTAGTGTCAGTCTGTACGTCACCTACAAATCGCACTGTGTACGAAGGAACAGTCTGCTTCATAGTGACGCTGTTTGCGTGTTCTTCACACAGTGCTCAAAGTGCGAGGGGACAGTCTACACACTAGCGACACTGGAAACATCACTTCACATTGTGCACCATGTACCAGGAAAACATGTACTCCCTGGTATGTCTTTACACAGCAATGTTCATGGTGGAGCATACCAGGGAACAATCCATTCCCTGCTGCACTGTATACATCACCCCATACCATGCACCGGTACCAGAGGAAGTCTGCTCCCTAATGACATTGTTCATATAGCTTCAAACAGTACCCCATGCACCTGGATCAGTCTGCTCCATAGTGACACTGTGTACATTACATCACAGAGTGCACCTTCATTGATCATGGCTACCAGACTAAACAAGTCACTCAGTTAAAGACGGCTACTCACACTGTGTGCGTAGCTGTCGTCGGGAATCTGGCCGACTTCTTCAGCGCAACTGCTGGGTTGAGAACTGGCTTCAGTGCGCTCTGCCGTGAGCGAACTCACGACAATGCGACGGAACGAGTGAGGAGTACACCGATGGCAGGTTGTGTCGGCCCCGGTCACATTTAAGGGTGAAGTTCCTGGCAGCGATGTGGACAGCCTCCTTTAGTCCCCTCTGGAACCATCCTGCTTCTCTGCCGAGAACTTGCACGTTGTCCTTTTCAAAGTGATGGTGGGTGTGGGTCAGATATTCACCCACTGGAAAGGACTCACGTTTGTGTTCCTTGAGTCTCCTGTGCAGGTTGCGCTCAGTTTCACCAAGGTAACTATGGTCACAGCCCTGGCAGTCTATCTTGTATATCACCCTGTTTGTCCAATTTTGTCAGTTTTGTCTTTGGGGTGGACTAACTGGCTTCTGATGGTGTTGGTGGGCTTGGCGTGGACACTGACTCCCAACTTTCGGATCTTCCTGCTGAGAGCTTCAGTGACGCCGCTGACGTACGGCATGGAGACGCGCCCTCTGGAAGGGGTTTGACGTTCAGTGGAGGGTTTAAGTTGTCTTATCGTGTGAACAGTCATGGGATCGAAAATGACCCTACACCGGTAACGCCCCCGCCTCTCACTGCTGTCAGTTTGACCAGTGACCTGTTTTCCGCTGACTGTACACATGTGTCGGAGCAAGCAACAGACAGTATGTGCGAGAACGTGCAAAACGAGTCGTGTGTTAATGTAAAGGACCTTTTTCTTCTTTTTCGTATAATGTGGATGGATTGTTTTCAATGATATTTGATCCAGAGTTCATTTCTTTCTCATGTGAATTTGGTTTTGTTCGCTTATCTTAAACTTTTATGGTGGAAAGTTACCCACATTCATTTTCAGTTTTAAACTTTTTTTTTTTTCAAGCCAGCAGTGAAGTTTAGGAAACGACAGAGACGATCCAATGGAATAATCTGTCTCATACGAAATGAGTTGACTTCCTTTGTGAGAGTGTTTATGTTGATTATGTCAATATCTTTGTTTTTCTGATTGACAAACACTTGTTTGGAATTGATAGATATGTCGTTTATGTTCGTATGTTCCACTCCACCAGATGTATCACAAGTTTATGCCAATTTTAATATCGACGACAATGGGATTTTATTGTTCTGAACGGTGATTTGAATAGCAGAATATCAAATACTTCTCAAGACATCCGTGGGGTTATTGACCATGATGTACAATACAAAAGCCTGCCTGTTGGTGTGAATCGTTGTTCTGAAGACTGTCATTTGAATAATTTTGGTAAGTTTTTTAGATATGTGCACCGCTATGGGATTCTGTATATTGAATGGAGTATGTAAGGGTGGCCTAAATGGTTGCTATACATACATATCTGGGTCTGGTAACAGTGTAACTGATTTTTTTTTTCAAATGACTTCTTACCTTTCTTTATGACATTTGTGATCTTTGTTTGTTTTTTGGAGTGTATAGAGT
>JADBJO010015393.1:2500-5000 GCA_016801955.1 Conus betulinus
AAGAAACCAGCAATGCTACAAGCTACACTATGTCTCCATCCAGTGTCGTTCCAAATGTAGACACCAGCATACATCCAATCTGCTACGCAAATGAAGACCAGATGCACTCCCATCAAAAGATCAGAAATGCTCAGGTGAAGTACAAACACTGCCAAACAAGCATTGGTGTTGTGCAACAAAAGATAGGTGTGGTAGACAAAACAACCACAGTTTCCAAGAACAGCAAGAAAAGCAAAAATCAGAAAAGTGCAACGGTAAGCAACAGATTTTAACAAGTGATCACATGACGAGAGATTTCATTAGAAGGGGCCAAACACTTGCCTAGAAAATTATCTGGTAAAACTACAGAACAACACAATTTAAAGTTGTCTGTCAAAACATACTTCAGATTTGCCATGAATGTCATGAAATCTGGAGTGAAATCATTTATAGGACAACCTGTAAGTTTAGGAACTGAAGATCACTACACAAGCACTGCCCTCGCAGAGTCTCAATCCCATTCCATGACAAATCCAGGACTTGCAACTTTGGCATAAGAGATGATAACGCACTCATGTTCAAAGAATCTGACTGGACACGGGAAATATTGAAGATCATCAGTGATGGATGCACATAGCGATTGCGTGCATAAGAAATACCACCAGACATAGGATTACCTGCCAAATTCAATATTCTAAGTTGAGGCATTCCTGCAAAGTGGCTGAAGCTGACCGAATGAAGTAGATTCTCACTGAGGTCCACACTGTGGATATTGGGAAAATGATGTCTGTCAACGTCCTCCACCCACATGCCTGTACGCCCAGGTGGATCAGCATGGTGTTATGAGTGATATCGCTCAGAAGCATCCCGGAACCCTTGGCGTCTAGGTAGCGTAATTGTGGAAACGAGCTGACTGCAAAAGTATGGTTACAGATGAAGGCAAGACCGTAACAAACACACGAGTCAGGACAAACCATATTGCATGTCAGCTCTCATCATCATGGAGTGGGCATTGTGGCAAACCATCACACAGGTGATTCACGTGCACACAGAGCGTTCTTTTTGTGCCACGACATCGGTAATACCCTGGGCACGTCTTGTAATTCTCGCAGTTAACTTCATCCTCATGACACGGGCAGTCGTTCATGTCATTGCACTTGACGTACACAGGGAGACAATAGCCATCATCGTGACACTGAAAGTGAGTCTCTGGGCAGTGTGTGGTATTTTCTAGTAATGAAGTTACTGAGAATCCTCCAGGTAGGTCAAAATTGACCACAGCTGGGGGACTAATTATAGAAGCTGTAACTCTTCCCAAATAGCAATTTTTCTCATCATGGTCATTTCGTGCAATGCTTGATCCCATCACATTCTTGTTTTATATGTACACACTGAACAACAGACTACAAGGGCTAGCATCGTCCACAGCATTTAAAACATCTAATTGTTAAATAAGTACATAAATAAACATTTTTTTAAAAGCCAAAATAAAGGAACAGGACATAATACAGACTGGTCTTATAAATGTGAACATGCGTGCTGTTGGGTTGTTAGTTTGACAGAAGACGCATCCCTAGTGCATTTTCTTTTATTTTGCTTCTTTCCACAAGGATTTCCGCCAACTCTGTGGTATACAAGACCTGTTTTGTCAGACCGTACCGACATTTCGATTTCTTCAAAGAATGTCTACGTATGGCTTCAGATCTGAAAGAGTTTTTGTGCTGCTCTTCCTCAAGATTCATTCACAATATCTTCCGTCTGAGATATACAATATACTGCTGAACTCGCAGCACTAGCCTTTGCAAACGAGGTGGACTATCATAAGACCTTTCTTATTTCTTCTAGCTCCCCTTTCTGCTCTGGAAACCATTGCTGGACGTAACCTTAACTTCCCTAAACTGTTTAATTTATACTTCTCTCAAATATGAATGGAACAAAATTGTTCTTCCTTGAGTTTCCATGTCGTGCTGGCATTCAAGCCAATGGTCTGGTTGATCTTGATGCCTAGGATGCCACAAATTCCAGACACATTTTCAGTACATCTGTGTTCTACAGAGAACAAAAAGCCAAAAGACATGGTGTTATCAAGGATCTCTGATGAAAGCACTGGGCAGTCATAATGAACGGTTTTACATTCATACCATCTTCAACTGGTGACCAAAGACAAGGAATTCAGTTCGTTCTGATACACATGGGCCCCGCCTTTTACATGCATTTGTCTTTTCTAAAAGTGTGAAGGTTCCACTATGCATAACGTGTAACGAAATAACGTTATCGCATTTATGCTATAGAGTGTTGGGACTTGCCTGGAATCCGACATCATCATCATCAATGCCTTGTTCAGGGATGTTCCGTCAGTTGTGACGTTGGAGTTTCCAATGTTTTTTTTTTTTCCCATTTGATCTCAGATTTGATAGAAAATGGATCCAGTTTTAAGGCATTTTCAATTGAATTAGTCCGAAGTGAAATAAATAAGTAAATAAACAAATGAAAAATAAATAGATAAATAAACAAGTAAGTA
>JADBJO010015393.1:12500-16357 GCA_016801955.1 Conus betulinus
GATCAATGCTCCCATAGGCGTCCTTCATGTCAACAAAAGTAGTGTAGAACTGGCTTGGTACATGTGTGACGTTCTCAATTGCAGTTTTCAAGCAGAATACGTGTTCTTGATGGCCATTTCTTGGGAAAGACCCCTTCTGTTTTGATGACAGCCTTCCTATCGAAACAATCCATGGTAAAAGCCTACTTTGCACTAACTTCATGTAGATCTTGTATAGAGATGTCAACAATGAAATAGGTCTCCAGTCACCAGTCTGCATCACATTCCCTTTTTTGGGTGGAAGTAAAGTGATCGTGGCAAGTTTCCAGTTAGTGGGAATTCTTTTGTTTCTCTATCAAATGTTAAATATTGTCGTCAAAGGCAATGGCATACGTTGTGGATGCTGTTTTAGAAAAGAATATTCGACTCCATCATATCCAGGCGCTGTGTTATTCTTCAGCGATTTCACCACAGATATCACTTCGTCCTCGGTGAACGGGTCCAACTGCAACTCTTCTTCAGGAGGAAGGGGGGCGATGTTGACAGACCAAGATGGAGGGAGGAAGGGGTACTCCAACACCACCTTTTCACTCATCTGCTTGAAAAACTCTGTCAACAGATCCACTTCAATGGGGCAAGTGGTCGTGCTTCTGATCTGCTGTCGTTCTTGACAGTCACAATGGCACGTTTCTGCTTATCTAAACCAAAGCTGCATTAGCTCATGCTGTTCCACGCTCCATGCTCTATGTTGATCCTGTCTTCGGCGCATATGTCTGAAGTGTTTCCTAAGACTTGGGAAGATGGTGTGATCAATGTAGTGAAGAGCTTTTTCGATTTTCTGCCGCAACTTATATTTCTCCGATTCATGCTGAATTTGTTCAGCGATTTGAATGGGAAACTTGTTGACAGCTCTCCCGATAAATTTCAGAATGCAAAGTTCTAAATCCAGAGCCTGTGACGCCTCTTCGTTTGGCGTTATCGTAGGGTTGACGTCACGCTGCACTTCCAGAAAGTGGAGGATGTTCAGCTTTGCCTAGGAGTCGAAAATGCCCGTGAGCAAACTTGACAGCATCTGCACGCTTCGTTCAGATAGCCTCATGAAACAGCTGCTCGGTTCGTTCGAAGTCTGCCCGCTGGGCGTCGTGGATTACTCCTTCAAAGGACACCCAGTTTCCAGGCTGGCAAACTCCAGTGGCACTTTGTGTTGACCTGTTGACAGGGGCTGCTCATGGTCATTGACTGGGTCCACCACACGCCGAATGACTCCACTCCGGAGCACAGCTCTGACTGAAGCTTTCCTTTCAGCAATCAATTGCCAGGCACCTTGCATTGCTGGACTGACTGTGTTTTCGAGGACAGCGATCACAGATGGACGGCAGACAGCAAATTCAAGCAGAGCGACGTGAAGGCACAGCCGCTCTGGTCGCCATTGTATGATGTCACATACATACATACATACATACATACATACAGACAGTCAGACAGATAGACAGACAGACAGACAGACAGACAGACAGACCTGCAGGCAGAATGACGGACAGACGTACATGCATGCATACATGCAGACATACATACATATGCATAAGCACACGTAATACATACGTGCATACACACATGTATACACACAAATATGGCATCGTTCTTCTTGAGAGACAATGTGTTAAGCCATGGATCAGTCATCTGCGGAGGTGCTGCGCCTGCTGTGGCTGAAGAGCCTGATTCCTGAGTGGCAGACTCTGTCGCTGTCACTGCAGGGGAAGTCTTGGTCATGAGTGTCTGATGATGCCAACGCAATTCTTTGCCGTCTGCGACGCCGCCGTTCTTCCCAATGGGCCTTTCTCCTCTGCTCTGTTTGTTTGATTCCAGCCTTGATGGTGGACCGCCAGCTGACCCTGTCTGAAGCTGCTGTCTCCAGGTCTGCTGGGTCGACGCTGCATGTCCTCAGGCATGCTTGCATACATCCTTGTAGCGTAGGGCGGGCCGTTCTGTGGGTCTGGAGCCTGCAGCCAGCTCAATGTGCAGCATGTCCTTTGGGATACGACGGTCATCCATGCGGCTGACGTGGCCAAGTCAGCGCATGCGTCTTTGTGTCAGCATGGCGAGCATGCTAGGTATCCCTGCTTGGTCCAGGCCATTCCTGTTGGTGATGCGGCCCTGCGAGTGATGTTTAGAAGTCATCTGAGGTAGTGCAGGTGGAAAGCATTCAGTCAGGCTTCTTGTCGAGAGTACCTCAGCATCCAGAGATAATCTGCTGGAGATGGTGGAACCCAGGTAAGTGAAGTCGTCGACCACTTCGGGGATGTGATCGTGATGGAGATGCAGGGAGTGCTGCTGACGTCTTGGCCCATGATGTTTATTTTCTTCAGGCTGATAGTGAGGTCGAACTCAGTGCAGGCATTAGCGAAGCTGGTGGTGAACCGTTGTAACCCTTCCTCAGTGTGGGGAGTGAGGGCGGCGGCATCTGTGAAGTGCATCTCCCTGATAAGGACTTATGTTTACTAAGGTTTTTGGGTTTTTTTTTTCCTCTTTTTTTAATCTGTTTTTTGTTGTTGTTGTTTGTTTTTTAATCGCTTTTACTTTGTTGCTGTCGCTGCTATGACGTCCTCAGCTTGTCACATATGCAATTGAACAATCCCCGAGAAACCACGCAAAGATACCAATATAAGTAGAGTAGAATCTTACATGATGTTTTAAAACCGATTTCGATTTCCTGCGTTCAGCCCTTTCCAGACCCACCCAGAGATGAAAGCCTTCAATGGAAAACTGGCTGACTTCCATGAAGGCCTGTAGCTCCTTCGCCGTTTCAAAACTGGCCAGACGTGTTCCATTTCGCTGGCACTCCTCCTTGGCGATTGCTAAGGAAATGGTACGTTTCCCTCTTATGCTGTAGATGTAGCACCTGCCTCCAACGTCTACCTGTGACAAGAAGCAGAAGGAAAAGCTGATAGATGAAAAGGAAGAAGCTGAGGGGAGTGGATCGGAACAGAGGGCAATGCGTTTGCGGGAAGGTCAATGGGTGTGTGCCCGAAACGTTACACGCACACCTGTGTGTATGCGCTAAAAAAAAGTCAACTTAAATAGGTTTTTTGACTTGCTGTTGCTACGGAAATTGAGTACGGTAACCCTCCCCCCCTCCCCCCCCCCCCCCCCCCCCCCCCCCCCCCCCCAAAAAAAAAAAAGTAAAAAAATTAAAACAAAGGAAAGACTTCTATGCTTAATTTCAATAGAACTAAAGTTTCAACACAGAGTGGCTGATGGCGGAAAATGAAGCAACATTTAGAAAGGAAGGGGGTTAGTTAACGCCAAGGACACAGACAAACACAATACAGGCCTAGACACAATGCATTTCGACCACTTGGGTGTTCTTCAGGCGAAAACAAACAACTTTAAGGACAGTGAAAACAAAGAACGAGGAAACACTATTCTTCTCCTGTTCGCCTCATGATCAAAATGGCCACCGGATGGAAACGAGGCCACCCTGGAGGGGGTCATGGAAGAGGAACTAGTGAGTGGGGGGGGGGGGGGGGGTGTGTTATGGATGGGTAGGTTGTATGTGGGGGTGTGGGTAATGCTAATAAACTGAGATCTATGGTGAAAAGAAAAAAAAAAAAGAAAAAAATATATGGATATAGTCCCTCACCCTTCACTCCCATCCTAAGTTTATGTTTCTTATTGATGAAATGTTTTATACTCAACGTTTTATTTTAAAGTTAAAATTTTTATTAAGGTGCCTGCTGCGTACGTTCGTGATTCGTGTCAGGATCTTAGGGTGGAGAATGCGAGCGTTTTACTGCCACAGTCTGTTACCCCTGACGAAGGCGATTAAAGCCGAAAATTTGGGATATTTTAATCTTGTTTGTTTGGATTTTTCTGTACGT
>JADBJO010015393.1:22358-34858 GCA_016801955.1 Conus betulinus
TGCCAGTCTGAGCGTACGATTTCTTTTCTACTTATATAGATATATATACTCTAACTCAGATCTATTGTTATAATTAATTCCTTCTCATATATATGCGACTCTAAAATTTACTCATATATCTTAATAGAATAATTACTAATCTCATCCAATCATCCCTCTGACTCTCTCCATCCATCCTACTCAATCATCAACCCAACCTCTCACCGTCACCTCCTAGCAATCAAGCATACGTCTAAGGCCGTCCCACACAACAATCAGTGGTCCCCCTCTCACTGCACGAGTCTTCCCCTCTGGGGGTACTCACCCCGCCGCCAGACTGGGTTTACCCAACCCAAAGGGATGAAAACGTCACGTCCTGTTCTCTCCTCCGGCTCCGCTCAAACCCATGCGCTCTCTTCTCCCTCCTGTCCCTTCTTTACTTCCCATAACAACATCTCTTCTCCTTGCTTCCGGCGTTCTCCCTGTCTCCTCCCTCACATTCTCGCCTCCTCCAACAAAGACTCTGTACATCCCAAACCTATCAACACCATCTGCAGTCAGCTGGTCAGCCCCAAGGACAAAACTGACAAACTGGACAAGTCTGGAGTGATCTACCAAATAGACTGTCGTGACTTTGAAGAGAACTATGTTGGGGAAACTCAGAGAAACCTTCAAAACCGCTTGACAGAACACAAAGGGAATCATCACCACGTGTCCACTAAACTCTAGTTCACCTAGTAGCAAGACCACCACTGAAAAAGATGAACAGAGGTCTGTTGAAAGCTCCAAGTAAGTGCTATTCCTAGCTGAGTGACCTGTTTAAGTCGTTATATCTATCTATCTATCTATCTATCTATATATATATATATATATATATATATATATATATATATATATGTATATATATATATATATATATATCTATATATATATATATATATATATATATATATATATATATATATATATAACAGTTTAAAATAGGTTTAAAATGAAGGATTAAAAAACCTACAAATTTGTTTCAAGGTAAAGAGCTCTCCTCAGGGTACAAACTGGGCGCACCACCGGTGTTATATAGTGTGTTGTGGGCGTGTGAGCACTGTACGTGTGGCACGTGGCCTGTAGTTTTTTTTTTTTTTTTTTATCTTTTTGGGGCGCGTTCAGGGGGGACGTGCCAGGGGATGGTGCATTGATAAAGATTTCCATTTATGCCTGCAATTGTTTATCATTTCTACTTTAGAGTTCAGAGATGCTAGATGGGGTTTACATAATATCAGCCACTTTTCTGTAGTGCATAGATGCATTTTTTTAGAAATGTTGTTGTATGGTGTTGCTCTTTTTATAATTTTCCATGATATGTTGTAATCTATTTTCTTATCTTTAAGCTTCCAAATATATTTGCTTAATTCTGTGTGTTTTTATATATTTCCGTGATCCCTATGTATGTTTCTTTATCACTGTCCATTGTTACTGTAGCTTGGTACACAATATTATTGTAGAGACATTTATTATTCAGAGGGCACAGGTCCTTTTTTGTGCAATTACAAGATGTCCTTTCGTCACCCTCTTTGGTTGTATTGCTTTTGGTTTTATTGGAAGAATCAATTATATTTTTAAGGTTAGGCATACACGAGTACGATAGCTTGATGGTGTTTTTATGAATATTTTAGATAGCACATGTTATTTTGGAAATGATGTTGTAAGGATTCTTAAGAACTCTTTTCCTACGTTAGTTTTTGTTCGTCTTCTTCTTATATATATATATATATATATATATATATATATATATATATATATATATATATATATATATATATATATATATATAAGGGTTGACTGCAAAAACCAAGTATCTTAATGTTCTGTTAGTTTCCAGGAAACGATGTTTAAACTTTCAGCTTCTTCTGTATGAAAACAAATTAAGCAAGCGCCTCAAAAACTTTTACACAAACTAAATCAAGATCATTTCTGCTGAAAGCATTTTTTTTTTCTTTTCTGTCCCAACCTCTGTGCCACCTCAGGGGCAGTGCACCCACGCCGCTCATTCCGACACCCCGTCCACAGCCACAGCCCGGTCGGCCCCGCCACAGCCCCAGCACCGGCAACCCACAGGGAGCAGTCAATGTCAAGTCGTCAAGAGGCAACCCACCGGAGGAGACACTGCACTGCTGCCGAGTCACTTCGGTGGTGTTCAGTGGTGCCTGTTCTGATCTAACATACACAGGACACCACCTACTAAGCCCCCTACTGGCGACAATAATTGCTTAGTCGCGGAGCAGACGTGAGTGAGCTCTCCCTCTGTGAGGGCGCCACCACGTCCGTCCAACGACAGCCCCCATGGACTCGCCGATAGCGGTAACCCCGACGGAACCAAACCAAGACCACAGACGTGGAGAGGCCATCGAAACGAGGTCACCATGAGAGCACGGCGTGAAGGGCCACAGAATTTGAGACTTTTTTTTTTTTTTTTAATGCTGATCGATGAGAATGACAATGATTAAGATGATGCTACGGATTTCCATTTCGGTCTGAGACTACATGACAGGGTTGTAATCTATGCTTCCTTTCATAATATATCCCGGTGTCAACCAGGCCTGAGAGAGATACAGTCACCTGCAGTGTTGGTCATGAAATTTGAGCAACACTCTCAGAAACGCATCCCTTAAGTGGATGAAACTCGACTGTGTGGTCCCAGTCTTACCAACTGAGTCCGCAGCAAACTCAACTCTGGGTAGGAGCCGGTCGGGGCAGAAAAGCCCACATGACTCTGATGGGATTCGAACCCACGACTTCCCAGCCAGGAGTTCGCGACGCTGGTGAAAGCATTTTCTTGTACTTGCATTTATCTCTTGTAAAAATACAATTCAAAACATGCTTAAGATACTTGGCTTTCGACAGCTGAAAGTGCCATGATCAATGACAACCAGATACCAGTATCTCAAAGATACGAGGTTTTGCCAAACCCGTACTGAAAGCATTTCCACCAGTTGATACATCAAGAACAAAGTGACGAATATGTTGTTTTTTTACGAGTATAAAGCGCCGTGAGCTAGGACAACCAGAAACCAGTATCTCAATGTACTGGGTTTTGGGAGAAGTTTGCACAGAAAGTATTTCATCAGAATGTAATTACAAGAACATTGTATTTTGAACTACTGGGACATTGTAGGTACATGAAAGACATCTCTCTTTAACGCATGGGACTGACTGATCGAGGTTTTTGCCCTACTGGGATTTCATAGTCACAAATGCACTGATCAGACCTTGTGTGCCTACCTAACATTGGTTGTGTCTTTTTTATGTATATAGTGAATGTGCGCATGTGTGTGTGTGTGTGTATGGATGTGTGGGCATGGGCCCACGTGTGCGCACATGCATGCGCACGTGTGTGTGTGTGTGTGTGTGTGTGTGTGTGTGTGTGTGTGTGTGTGTGTGTGTGTGTGTCTGTCTGTCAGTACAACACTATGTGTTAGTCTGACAGTAAATGGTTTCAGTTAGTCAGTGTGTGTGTGTGTGTGTGTGTGTGTGTGTGTGTGTGTGTGTGTGTGTGTGCATTATGTGTGTGCGCTTTTTGTGTGTGTGTGTGTGTGTGTGTGTGTGTGTGTGTGTGTGTGTGTGTGTGTGTGTGTGTGTGTGTGTGTGTGTGTGTGTGTGTGTGTGTGTGTGTGTGTGTGTGTGTGTGTGTGTGTGTGTGTGTTGTGTGTGTGTGTGTGTGCGTGTGTGTGTGCGCGCCCGCGCGTGTGTGTGTGTGTGTGTGTGTGAGTGTGGTGTGTGTGTGTGTGTGTGTGTGTGTGTGTGTGTGTGTGTGTGAGAGAGAGAGAGAGAGAGAGAGAGAGAGAGAGAGAGAGAGAGAGAGAGAGATTTCAGTGTTGAACTGAGTGTTTTGATATGTGCCAACACAGAGAGTTTACGTACGGCTGGTTTGCAAAATCTGCCTCCTCACCACATCAGACACCATCCTGCAAGGGCCCCAAAGGCTCCATCACTATTAAACGCACATTCTCCTGTTAGAGCTGCAACATTGTATACACTATCCACTGCAAGATATACAAAGATGAAACAACCCGCACCTCTGAACACCTGGCTGACATCCACCACCACCACGTCAACCACCCCTAACACAGCATCAACCATGTGGAAGTCTTGGCACTCTGGCTATCACAGAGTGACAGTTTTGAACGTACATCATGAGAGACCATCTCATTACCAAACCTGGTATGCCAGAGCCCAAGGCATTAACATGCAATAGCAACACAAAATATACATACCCACACCATTTGGCAATGTTTCCCCCACCAACACACACACACACACACACACACACACACACTATACACACACACACACCACCACCAAAACCCCTACTACTACCCAGTTCATAGAGAAGTTTCAGCCACCCTCCATTTATTAAACATGGTAACAGCCCTGATGTGATCCTTTGTGGTGGGCTGGGCTATATAAACAACATTATCTTATCTTATCTCCATTTATTTTATTTTATTTCATTTTTTATGTACTTTTAAAAAAAAAATTTTAAATGTATTTGTTTTATTTCAATTTTTTAATTATTTATTATCTTTTTAATTATCAATATATATATATGTTTTTAGTTTTCAACAACTTTTTTTTCTCTCCAAACTTTCGTTTTGTTTAATTCTATTACCTTTCGCTGGCTGCTTTGGGGGTGCTGTTGCATTCTTTTTCGAACCCTTGGCGGTCGGAACACCACAGAATTATGGACTGTGGTGTGTCTCTATCTGACGCCAAGAGCACAGACACAATCAGCCGTGTGTCTCCCTGATGAGTCCGATCCAGCGGACGAAAGGCCTCGCATTATACTGTTTGGTCAATCAGTGGGTGATTGCATCTCTTACGAGATCCAAGGAAAGGTTGTTCTGCACAATTCTTAGCCACTGACAATGCTTGGGTTATTGAACAGCAGAGCTGACCACTCAGACTGTTCCGTATCTTTTGATCTCCCTTGCATCCTTAAATGGATCCTCAAGCATAGGCTCAAAGATTGTCCCTTACATTTTATACTGTTTGCGTAATGTTTTTAGTTTTTCAACAACTTTTTTTCTCTCCAACTTTCGTTTTGTTTATTCTCTATACCCTTTCGCTGGCTGCTTTGGGGGTGCTGTTGCATTGCATTCTTTTTCGAACCCTTGGCGGTCGGAACACCACAGAATTATGGACTGTGGTGTGTCTCTATCTGACGCCAAGAGCACAGACACAATTACAACTACCTATCCATACCCCCCCCCCCCCCCCCCACCCACACACACACACTAACTAGTTCCTCTCCCATGATCCCCTCCATAGGTGGCCTGGTTTCCGTCCAGTGGCCATTTTGATCGTGAGGTGAACAAGAGAAGATAAGCGTTTTCTCGTTCTTCATTTTCACTGTCATGAATATTGCTTCTTTTCGCCTGAAGAAGACCCAAGGGGTCAAAATGCATTGTGTCTAGTTCTACACTCTGTTTGTCTGTCTCTTTGGCGGGAACTAAATCCCTCCCTTTCTAAATTTCAATAGATTTTTCTTTTTTTTTTTTTTTTTTTTTTTTTTTGTGAGGATATAGTATACCATACACAACCTTGCACACACACACACACACACACACACACACACACACACACACGCACGCACGCACGCACGCACGCACGCACGCATGCATGCGCTGTGTGCGTGTGTGTGTGTGTGTGTGTGTGTGTGTGTGTCTGTCTGTCTGTCTGTCTGTCTGTAGACTGGGCTATAAAACAGTTCGAACTGAATTGCACCTGACCACACTATCCGTTGAATTCTGTTAACAATCCAACTGTGTAGAAATCCTAGACACCTGACTTCATCTGCTTGTAAACTATAGCGTACAGAACTTTGTTTTCGCGTTACCTTGCCTGGACCACAAAGCTCAGTCGTGTAGGGACAATGGTAGCCTTCATCCTCATGCTCTGCACACTGGGAGTACAGGTCACAGGGAAAGTGCTCGAACAGGTCAGGCCACACTGACACCGAGCAGTTCCAGCCACCCAGTCCTGGCACGTAATTTGGTTTTAAGTTCTCTGCGTGAAAAGAGAAGCGCAGTTTAAACAGATGGCATTTCGAAATATAGATACCACTGTCATAGACTACAGACATGTTGCGTTCTTTGCTGCTCCCATCATCACCAAAATCATCAGGGAAGATGATCACAGACTTTGGTTGCATTTGTCTGTTTCTGGAGCCGCACTGACCATGTGAGACAGATAAACGATATAACGATGCCAAATGCAAGAGTCTACACGCGTCAGGAAGATGACGTGACCGGACGGTCTGGTCAGAGTGACACAGCTTGTCAGTTTAGTTCGACATGATGTGATCCCATCCAGTCCCGGTGTCTGTATATACCCTGTACACACCACCACCACCACCACCACAACAACACACAACAACAACAACAACTAGGGCTTAGCGTCTTACAACTGCTTATTGATGTAATTCAACAGCTCATTCTGTATACCATTGCATTTCCATCGATCAAGTGTGCATAATATGTGACACATGATTTAACCTCTATGAAAGGGATCTTCAATTGACACTAGGGCCTAAAGTCAAGTCAACGCCTGCTCTCCAAGTATGATGAAGGCTATATCACGTCAAAAAAAATGATTATCACGTCACGAATAAGGCGTTATTGACACTGTAGAACCATTGCGACGTTAAATAATTTCCTACACTGATAGTGCAGCTGACGGCTGATTTTTTTTTTTTTTTTTTTTTTTAATCTGGGAAACTATTTTTCAATGGGATCTTGATACATTTTCACTGTTAGCCTATTGGTAAAGTACATCATTTAGAGATTGACACCATGTGGTAAACAGACTCAAGGACGGACGGCGTTCTAACAGCATTTAGTAGGCTAGTGACCTGACCTAGCTAGTGTTAGACAGTCAATCCATTTGACTGTGAGCCTATGTGCTTGAAGAAATGGCCTTTGGGGGCCTGTGATGGGAATAGTCCTTGAGGACCTGGATAGACTGGCTATGATGGCCTGTAACTGTATTCAACGGATTTCTAATGGCCTTGGGGGCCTGTGCATATTGGCTATGGCAGCCTGTAACTGTATTCAAGGGATTTTTAATGGCCTTGGGGGGTTGTGCATATTGCCTATGACAGCCTGTAACTGTATTCAAGGGATTTTTATTGGCCTTGGGGGGCTGTGGTGGGTGTTATATTTTCATGAGAAAAAAATATATTGATTACTGTTGCTAATTAGGGAAACGGTGAATTGAACAATAAGCTGAAGCCTCTTAATCGAGGGAACTTTTATCGGAGTTGGTAAACGAACCAAGATCGCTCAAGCATGTATTTGTCTCCAAATCATCAAAAGAAAAAGATAAATGCATAGTCGTAAACTTTCAATCACTTGTCAAGAAAAAGGAAGAAGAACTCAGTATTTAGTCACTGATAAAAAAAAAAACATTGATGTTATAATTGGAACAGAAACTTGGCTAGAAACTGGAACATCCAGCAGTGAGCTTCTAATGGAGGATTTTGATATTTATAGAAAGGACAGACTCGGAAAAGGAGGTGGGGAATCTTGATTGCTATTCGGAAGAACTTAGCCAGTGAGTTTTTATATCAAGGCAAAAATAGTGAAAGTTTATTTTGCAGGATTAATTTTAGGAATAAGAGACCTGTCATTGTTGGATCAGTATACAGACCTCCAGACTCAGATGAAAATGTATGTTTCGTCTATTTGCAGAGACATTTCGGACATTGTGTTGGCAATAAGAAGGCAACATTATGGATTGGTGGAGACTTCAACTTACCTCATATTGATTGGCATGAAGATGCCATACTTGGTAATCAATACATATAAAAAAAAAAAATTCTCAGTTTTTTTGATACCACCAAAGACTTTGGATTAGTGCAGTCAGTTCAAATTCCAACATGTGGCAATGCATTCCTGCATTTATTTTTTACCAATTGTCCAGGCGCTTTAGGCAATCAGGAATTAATTGCAGGCCTGGGCAATCATGACATAATTCTCTTAGAGAGCAACTTTCAACCCTTCCGAAGAAAACCCCCTAAACGTACCATCAGACTCTGGAACCAAGCAGACTTACCTACATTATGCAGGGATACCCATGAATTCAGTCTTTTTTTTTTTTTTGAGGTCACATAGTGTTAAAGATAATGTCAATGACCTTTGGAAGTGTATAAAAACTAACTTGGAATTTATTATACCTACTAAGATAACTTCAAGCAAGAACCACCAGCCATGGATTAATTCAAAAACTAAACGTTTGTTGAGAAGGAAACATCAGTTCTTAAGAAATTGAAACCACACCCTAATTCAGAAAGATTACTGACTAAGTATAAACATATTAAGGGAAGGTGTCAGAGAGAATGTAGGCTTGCTCACTCCACTTATGTATCTCCAATGATTTCAGAAGGCGATAATNAATTGAAACTACACCCTAATTCAGAAAGATTACTGACTAGGTATAAACATATTAAGAGAAGGTATCAGAGAGAATGTAGGCTTGCTCACTCCAATTATGTTATTCGATGATTTCAGAAGGTGATAATCAAAACAAGAAATTACGGTCTTACATAAGGAGTAAGAGACAGGACAACATTGGGATTCCAGACCTTAGAAACAACCAGAGAATAACGTACAGGACCCTGAAGGAAAAGCAAATCTACTAAACAATCAGTTTTGTTCGGTTTTCTCAAATCCCAAGCCTTTAATTAACATTAAACTAAAGGATGATGATAAACTCCTTGAAATGCAAAATATTAAAGTGAGCAAAGCAGGAGTATTTAAGTTACTGACCAATATCAATGATAAGGAAGCTACTGGTCCTGATGGCACTCCTGGCAAGCTCTTAAAATTATGTGCCAATGAATTGACTGAGGTATACCAACTACTTTACCAAGCTTCACTGGACCAGGGAGTAATACCTGATGAGTGGCGAGATGCTAGCATTGTCCCTTTATTCAAAAAGGGTGACAAAACAAAAGCAGAGAACTATAGACCAGTATCTCTTACATCCATATCAGCAAAACTACTTGAACACATAATATATAGTAGCATAATGGACCATCTTGACAAACATGACTTCTTAAATAACGCCTAGCATGATTTTAGACAGCGAAGGAGTTGTGAGACTCAACTTATAACAACTCTCAATGATTTTAATAACTGTCTTAACAACAGACAGCTAATGGATGCAATTTTATTAGACTTTTCTAAAGCCTTTGATAAGGTTGACCATGAGGGCTTGCTGCTTAAATTAGAACACATTGACATTGGCGGTTCTTTGCTAAAATGGTCTAGATCATTCCTCGTTGGGAGAACGCAGAAAGTTGTTGTGGAAGGGTTGTCATCCCATTGCAAACCAGTCTTGTCAGGTGTACCACAGGGAACTGTTCTGGGACCCTTGTTTTTCTTAATTTATATAAATGATATAAGTAGAAATCTCTCTCCTGGCACTACTATAAGACTTTTTGCAGATAACAGCTTAGTATATAGAACAATCAGAAGCAAGAATGATACACGCATTCTACATTCTACATTCTAGATCTAAACGGTTTACAAGAGTGGGAAAAAACTTGGAAAAATGGAATTTCATCCCCAGAAGTGCCAAGCGTTGCGTATATGTAATAAAAACTCATCAACTAGATCAGAATATTCTATTCACAATGCTATTCTTAAAGAAACCGACGCTGCAAAATATCTAGGCGTGATTATAGATAGTCGTCTCAAATGGAAAGAACATTACAATTTAGTATGTAAGAAAGCAAATAATATCTTAGCTTTCTTATACAGGAATATCAACGACTGCCCCAAAAGGTTAAAGCTGACTGTTACAAAACACTGGTTAGACCAGTACTGGAATATGGGTTGCTCAGTCTGGGATCCCTTACCATCGAAAGGATATTGATAACCTTGAAAAGATTCAGAAGAGAGCAGCACGGAACCATATCAGAGAGAAGGGGAATGCTAGGAAGAACATGAGGAAATCAGAATGGAAACCCTTAGAAGAGAGAAGAGCTTTTATCAAACTTAAAATCTTCTTCAAAGGCAGAGCTAAACTAGTTGATATACCAATGGAACAACTAGTATTGAATAAAAGTAGCACCAGGAATGGCGGTCAATCTTATGCCATACCTGCATCAAACATTGACAGCCATCTACATTCTTTTTACCCTAGTTCTGTACGGCTGTGGAACTCACTGCCGGGTGCCATCAGGATCGCCACAAATGCAGTCTCATTCAAGAATCAAATTGATACAACAATTTTGAGATCTGCATATTGACTGATTTTTGTACTGTAACCTGCCCAGATATTTTATCGTTACCTGGGCCTGAATCTGGCCGTTGCTTTTAACTGTTTGAATATCGTGTGCGACTCCTTGTTGCCAAATTTCGCTCCAGGGGCCAACAGGCTGAGTCGCACTTTATTTTTTATTTTATTTCATTTTATTTTACTTTTTAACATGCGCGCTGGTGACCTACTCATTTTTTTGAGTGAACCAGTATTTTAAGAAGAAAGAAGAAGAAGAAGAAGAAGAAGAAATGGCTTGGTGTCCCACCCTGTCTCACTGACAGCGCTATACTATCACCAAGCAAAGCTGAAACTACCGCTGAAATCCATCCTGGAGGAATACAAAGCAGGGAAGATCAGACTTCAAAGCATGCTGGAGGGACTCAGGAGACAAGGTGGTTGAAGCAATCAAGCCCCAGCTGAAGGCAGGCAGAAAATGGAAAGTTCAAGAGGCGATGGATTCTGCAAAAGAAAGTCTCAAGATCAGGGAAATAACAGGACACACACAGACCAACAGACAAGGACTGGGGGTGACCAAAACTGAATGGTGGTCAAAGGCCAAAGGAAAAGCCAAAAGAGACATGATTATTCAGGAGAGATGAGAAAAGAAGAAAAACCAAAAAAAGACTCCAAAAAGCAGTCCAGCAGAGCCAGCAAGGGCAATGGACAACGTAGGAGAATGCACTCCAAAGAGTCTCACTTCGAATGACATTTGGCACATGGCCCCTCGCAGGATCGGCTTCATTCTCAGATCTCCTCCTGCCGTCAAACGCAAACCTGGTGAAGTGGGGGAAAAACAGACGATGCTTCATGCCCCCTCTGCCATGAAAAACAAACAGTGGAGCATGTCCTAAGCTCATGCAAAATAGCCCTGGCTCAAGGAAGGTACACATGGAGGCACAACCAAGTGCTCAAAGAGATTGTACAAGTAGTCCGGGCTAGTACCAACACCACAAAAGGGAAAATCAGGACTTTCAAAAGCACCCGCAATTCTTCACGGCAGGAGGCAGTGAATCATGGCCAAGAACAACAGTACCACTCGGAACATGCATGCAGAGTCTGCTGGACGGGGCAGAGATTACTGGGAGTGCACTGCAGACCTCCCAGAATGGAAGAATCACCCAGAGATCATCAGCAAGTGTTTGGCATGAGACCAGACATAGTAGTCCACTCTCAGTCAACCAAACAGCTGATCATGATCGAGCTCACGGTGCCATATGAGAACAGAATGGAGGCAGCTCAAATCTACAAGACTGAAAAGTATGCTGATCTGGCAAACAGCCTGAGGAGAGAAGGCTATGAGGTCAAACTCCTCACTGCAGAAATTGGAGCTGGGGGGATGGGGGGGGGGGGGGGGGGGGGGTTGTAGGAACGTCTGCATACAGCCTCATGAAACAGCTCTCAGTTGCAGGGAGAGAAAAAAACCAGAGCCCTGAAAGCAATGGCAGAGGCGGCTGCGAGGCGTTCAAGCTGCATCTTGTCAAGGAGGAACAAAAGTGAACTTCATAAGGGTTAACTTTCCTACAAATATCAGGTGTCCAGAGGGTCATGGGTTCGAATCCCAGCCATGGCTCGTCCCAAGATGGGGAAAAAAGGGGCAGCAGCAGAGGGACATCCGGAGTCATGAACCGGGTGTGGCCCACCCCCCCTAGAGTGTCAGGAGATAAGGGCCGAAACACTTGCTTGAAAGGGGGCTTCTCTTCTGAGGACTCTCTGCTGCCACGCTCTCCACGAGTTTCTTTCTACCGTGCTGGCTTTTATTTTTCTTCTTCTTTTGCAGATATAGAACAAAAATGAGGTATCATTGCACATCATGTACGATCTGTTGTCTTCTCCTCTCTCTCTCTCTCTCTCTCTCTCTCTCTCTCTCTCTCTCTCTCTCTCTCTCTCTCTCTCTCTCTGAATTATCACGTTTCACATTAAAAAAAAAAACAAACTTATGTGAGTCTTTTCTTCAGTCCCCTAGGACATTTACTCATCGATTATCATTAACCAAACGTGTTCAATGCATTCGTTTGTTGACTTTAGCAATGACAGCAGCCTTGATACAGAACTCAAACAAGGTCTGTCATGACGTTGCCAAAGTCTGAGCACACACACACACACACACACACACACACACACACACACACACACACACACACACACACACACACACACACACACACACACACACACACACACACACACACACACACGGGGGCGCG
>JADBJO010015393.1:37358-43913 GCA_016801955.1 Conus betulinus
AGTCGATCTGAACATGATCATGATACGATCAGATCATTTCCCATTGCAAATTGTAGCGATGGAAATTGTTTTCCAAGGGAAGTAAGCCGCTAAGTCTTTGGGGATGAGATCCATCATGTAGAAAATGTTGCATTGTTGAAGACCTCGTAACGCACAAACAGCATTACGAGGATGGTGTTGGAATAGAAGAGACTGAAGCAGAGCGAACACAGCTCAGCAACATTTTGTTAGAGTTTGCTGAGGGTTCTGAGGTACCAATGGAAGCACTCACTCAAAATGACGGTGTCTGTGGTCTGAAGAAAGACATTCTGACTGTTGCAAACCCCTCTTCATCCCTGTACTCTGGCAGTTTGCACCGGTGGTAAGTGGTGTCAATAGAAGCATTATGTCGCCATTTCCGAAAAAAAAAAAGGCTGGCAGACTTCCATCCCTGAAGTATTGTACCCTAAAGCCATGGCAACTTCTGGACTCTGACTTGTTGTTCATCATGTGGACGCCACCTGGCCAGATGACCTGGTTGACAAGCTGTGGACCTCCAATTATTTTGTTCCGTTGTTAACCGTGACATCAAGATCATCAGATGTAGCACGAACAGAACATCAATCCAGTGCAGTCCTACTGTCAACTTGTACTTTGCAGAATGGCAAAACCAGACCTACATCGCTTGTGTGAATGGAATCTCAGACTGCTTTTTAACTCTATGAAAAGAGCATGGATATGACCCCTATTTTTTTAAATAAGTGATGATGACATTTTACCTGACACGTGCAAAGGATCTGAGGTCACCAGTTAAAGGTGAATCTGTCATGGAATGTAGCTGTCAAAGAGAACAGCATTTTAGAGGCTGCTGTGCATTTTGCAGCTCGTTCTGAAATCTGGTAACGATTTGCAGCCGAAGCATTTTCTAAGGGGCACATTTTCCTTGAAAAATGTTTTCGTAAGTCTGTCTGCATTAGTTGACCATATTGTTTGCATTATTTGTGCAGGTGTATGAATGAAATGAAATGTTTGTGTGTGTGTGCGTGCGTGCGTGCGTGCGTGCGTGCGCGCGCGTGTGTGTGTGTGTGTGTGTGTGTGTGTGTGTGTGTGTGTGTGTGTGTGTGTGTGTGTGTGTGTGTGTGTGTGTGTATGTGCAGAAAAACATACTTATTTGGCTTTCAACGTGTTGGATATGATTATGTTCATTTTTTTTTTTGTTATACGAATCAAAGTGCAATTCTTTAGAAGTAAAACCAATATTTAAAAACAAAATAAGTTGCCAAATGAATATCCTTAGGCTGACTTTTTGTCTGTCTCAAGAACATTATAATTGTTGTGTTTGTAAGTATGGTACAAGACTGCAAGTTCTGCATTCGAGTATCATTTTGGAAGAAACTGTCTTTATATAGGTATCGTTCCTACACCATTACACTTCTCCCTCTTCCTCGTTCACCTCAGGTGGTCGGTCACTCCCATGTCCCGGATGAAAGGTGCTGTCATCTGCAAATCCTCCAAGGTGCCGTGCAGTTTGATGCCCAGAGTCGTTGAGGTCAGCCAGACACTGTCCCTTGCATGCATCAGCATGCTGTGGGCAGCTTGGAGGATGTGATGTGCTGTCATTGGTCCGTGACCACTGAGACACCTTCCTGACTGTCCAACGCTAAACTTTGTATGCAGGTGTGGTTTAGGTGATTGTATCCAGCCGGCGGAAAATGTGTGCCTGTTCCTCTCGTTCCAGCAGGCGGTACCTTTCATTTGGTGTGTGCTGAGGATGCTGGAGGTTTACGAGAACCTTTGAAGGCTCTGAGAGCTGAGAGGGCATCAGTGAAGACAACGACGCGACATGCAGTTTTGGCCCAATTTTGGGAGGCCGCTACGGCATTTTGACAGAGGGATTCTGTCTCTGCTCTAAAGTTGGTGGAATACTGGCCTGTTGGCACAGCAAGTTCTCCATTACTGTCTGTGTACCGGATGAAGATTGTGGCTTCAACAGCCGGTGTGGCGTTAGTCCGGACATCTGTGTAGAGGTATGTGTGTCCAGTTTCCTGGCGACACAGGTTGCAGAAGTTCTCGGCCATGGCCTTTCATTGAGTGTCTAACCGACTCCCTCTTCCATCAACTCCAGGGATGCTGGTGAAGACAGATGGAAACTGGTACCTCTTCCTTCATGCGACACTAGCAGGTGTTGGATACACTTTGCTTCGAGTTGCATCATGACAGCTCTCTCACATCTTGGTGACTGGTGAACGAATGTCTTTTTTTTTTTAGCCGACTGTCGTGGGATGGCTTACTGTAATTCTTTCTCAGTTAAAAAAAAAAAAAGCAGATCATAATTTCACGCAGGGTTCTGTGCACTGCTACTCTACGTTATCAATGAAGTCTGTAGTCTTGATTGTTTATGGATGTCTATGAAGAGGTATGCTAGTCCCTGTAGGGAGACCGGGCAGAGACTGTCTATATAAACATATTGATCCTACATCATTATATACTCCCATGGGAGTGCCAAACAGAAAATGTCAGTAAAAATATTTTGATTCTATATTATTGTACTAGTACAGTCTTCGATCATAAAACTGTCTTCTTACATGTATTGATCCTGCACTATTATACTAGTCGACTAATCCTAAATCATTATACAAGTCCTTGTGGGGTGCCAGGCAGGAAAATGTCTTTTAAAATGTATTAGTCCCACATGATTATACGGGTCTCTATGGGAACTGTATAGACACTCTTTTTTTTCTGAAGGTGATTTCTGTACGTTTCGGTCCTATGTCTGTTCCTCTTCATCAGACGTTTTCGTCGGAACACAGCACGATAATTTCTTGAGCTTGTGCGGAAGGGGGTTGGCTGGCAGTCGTCGTCAGTCTAAGAACCGCGTTTTTTTTTTTGATTTACTCCGCCTTCAGGTTTGATCACAGAGACAGCCGTGGCTGAGAAAATAGAATTCAATGTTTTCCACAAAAAGGGGGAGCCTCAGCAGGCGTACTGGTCAATATGAAAAAAAAAGGAAAAGCCGCGTGGATGAAATGCGTTTGCTGGTGAGAGTGAGTGTGAGTGAGAGAGTGTGAGAGAGAGAGAGAGAGAGAGAGAGAGAGAGAGAGAGAGAGAGAGAGAGAGAGAGAGAGAGAGAGAGAGAGAGAGAGAGAGAGAGAGAGAGAGAGAGAGAGAGAGAGAGAGAGAGAGAGACATTTAACATTCAACATTTCTATACAGTAAAAACAGATAATAACTCCATGGCGTCTAGATCTGTACTCTTCAAACCCAGTTTACACTGCTTGCTACCTTTTTCATAGTTTATCTTTAATGTTAAACCCAAGACGCTTCAAAACTCTTTGATTCAGCACTTGTCTGCGACGTTCCAACACACCATTTAACAGATACAGGTATGGCGTTATAGATGCACTGACAAAAATGAAAAAGATCGATACGGAGATATTTACCTCACCGTGAACCCACACTTCCTGTGACGTCAGAGCAGCCCACAACGTTACGAGGCACCAACAACAAACGTCCCCCATAGAAATTCTGATAATACAACGTCCTGTAGTGAGGTCATATTCTTGGTTGTCTCTGGCTAGAAAATCTAAAGTGTTGCCTCGGATCATGATGTAGATGTAAATCTGTCCCGCCACAGTGGACACCATCATCATGCCGTTCAGAACGACCAGCAGGCTGAAGGCGTAGTGATGTCCTCCTGGTTGTTCTCCTGAGACAGGCAGGGGGACGCAGAGGCTTGTCTGACTGAAGTCACTGTCTGATGACACAGTGGGAACTATAGACAGACAGGCACCTGCCAGCCACGCCAGGAGACAGACGAGAGAAGTCACTCTCTTCTTCCACTGATACCCAGCTTTGTTCATCCAGGTGAGGACAACACACCTATGCAGGGCCATACTAACATCTACAAAGACGGCCACCTCACAGGAAAGCAGGAAAATGAACGCTAATAGCTTGCAAAAGACACCGGACCCACTCTGTGTCCTTCCACAGGTAGTCACTGCCATACATCTGGTCCACCACACACTGCACTGAAAGATACACCCCCATCAGGAATTTAGAAACACACAGGTGAGACAAAAATATTGTAGTGCTGTCCTTCTCTTTCCCCTCTCTGAAAAACATGACACAAATAAGACCGTTGCCGAGAAGGATGAAAAGTGTCAGAAGGTAGATAAAAATCCGCTGCACCTTAGCTCCCCAGAAGATTGTTACAGGTGGAAAAGGTCGGGAGGGGGGCGTGACATTCCTCGTATTGACATGGTCTGGCAAAGTCTGAATACAGCAGAACTTGAAGCTGTCGGCGTGCAATTCTCTAAGCTTGCTCAGGTTCCTTAACAAGGTGTGAGAAAACTCTAACATCTCACTGCCACGGTGATCCAACTTAGCCAGAAAGGGATTGTCATACCCTTTCCCTGTCACGCTCCGAGTATTGCTGCCAGAAAGGTTGAGGACAACGAGTCCAGAGAAAGGCTGAAGTGTGTTCAGGTCCAGGTTTGGTATCTCCACGAATGCCAAGTCCATGATTCTGAGATTAGGAAACTTCAAAGCCTCTTCTGATCCACTGTGAAAACAAATCAGTTAAAGGATTTTTTGCTAGAATCAAATGAACTAGGTTGCTGACATTGGAGAGAGTTTCCAAAGAAACAATCTTCAACTGGTTTTTGCTGACATCCAGAATCTTCACGTTGGGGAGCTCTGGTAGGAGCAGTACTGTTAGACAGCAGCGGGTCATGTTCAGATAGACCAGCATCGTATTCCTAAGCAGACTTTCCGCTTTCATTTCACTGCCAGACACGTCTAAATAGCGCACGTCCGGGAACTCGTCTATAGGAAACACCTGTCTACAGGTAAAAGCCAGGCCCTGGCAGGAGCACTGGTCAGACAAAGACATGGAGCAATACCATTCATCGTCATGCTGAGGACACTGGTTTCTGCCGTCACACACATGATCTGGGTGCAGACACACCCGAGACTGACGGCAGCGAAAGTACCCAGGGCAGGAGTAAGTCTCGCACCCGGCTTCGTCTTCTTTGTACGGGCAGTCATAAACGCCGTTACATCGCACAAACACAGGAAAGCGGTAAGCTACGAAAGGACATTCAAAATGCGTTGGGGGACTCGGGGATCCTGGCACCATTCTGATGTAACTGACCCCCATTATGCCTGTGTCATCATAAAAACAAACCAGTGCCGGGAAACCGTACCCTTCCCATTCCGGTATTAACACGGACAATGGTTTTGCAAATAGGTGATGCTTACACACAGTCTATTGTCGGGAGAATTCTTGCAATGAGGATCAAAAAGGCTGCACTTGTTTGACTCATCAACACACTACCAAAAATATATGGTGGGAGGGGAAAAAAATGCAATAAAACCACAATTCAATTGTTGCAAAAGCTGCTAGTGAATATAGTAGGAAAAAGAAAGATGATAGAAAGAGACGTTTTGTGGAAAGAAAATAAAGATATGCGTCGTATGGAATCAACCTTATGCTTAGGTATCCAGAGTGATGCCCGAAAAAGAAAATGGACATCAACAACATGAAGTCCATCAGCACTTCTGTTAAGTAACACAAACATTGTCAGTCAGTCAACACTGACGCTCGTATGTTTGCTAACATTTACCAACAAATTCATTCACGCAGAAAAAACAAAACAACAACAAACAAACAAATAAAGCAAGCAAGCAAGCAAACAAAAGAAAAACCAACCAACCAAACAAACAAAAGAAACGAGGGAAATTGTTTGTCTGAGGCACGAGTGATGAACACAAAAAACAGCATGAAGTGTTCATGGTGCAGCAGAAGAGAGAGAGAGGAATGGTATGCAATTCCAGTAAAATAAACATTTTTTTTTTTCGGAAAATCAACATAAAGCGGAAAATGAAACATATCACACACTTGAGCAATGATAATTACAATAATAATGATAATAATACTAATGATAATAATAACGATAATAACTATAATGATAATAATGATATGATGATGATGATGATAATAACAACAACAACAAGAAAAACATGAAGAAGAAATGGCCTAAAGCGGAAGCTGCTGAACAGCTGATCGCCTGTCCAAATTACTGAATTACACCGGCTGTACACTCTGTACAGTTGTGATACATAGGAGACTGGATGTGTGATAGTTTGCTTTACTGAATGATGTAAGTACTGTTATCGATCGATCCTTGGTTGCGTGAAAAAAACTGTCAGAACATATTTCGATTTCAGTTTGAATTTTTACATGTGTTCTAATAGCGGCGATAGCACAGGCGCCTTACATGTGACTACGTTTTTGTTTGACAGCGCTACTTTTTAGTACGATGAATTATATTAACATTCAAGTGACAAACTTTGCTTGCCTGTTGATGATGTGAACACAAACGAGAGTGACCCACCCCAGAGATCAGCCATGCAACCGTGTGAAGTGAGTTGTTTCTAAAAAAACTTAAAACCAACTTTAGATAAGGATCAAAACGATTTTGGTGTAGTGAAAACGAATTAATCGTCTGCGTAATGTGCTTCTCTACAGATACTGTGCTATTAATAACGACTCCATCAAGCTAGAACTGCTGACTA
>JADBJO010015394.1:0-10000 GCA_016801955.1 Conus betulinus
AGCGCGTGACCTGCACGCGACGCAGCGTGTGGGCGCGTCTCGCGAAGCACGCACTCTGCTCATTAGCCTGACACAGCGGGAGCACTGAGATACATGGTCAGGACATACTGGCAATTACACTCGGCTGTACAGATTGTTGTCTGACCTATGTTGTTGATTTCATCCACCCCATCCGGCAAATTGTCATCTGCTCCATTCTGTTTATCGTCATCTACCCCATCCTGTTTATCATCATCTACCCCATCCTGTTTATCGTCACCTACCCCATCCTGTTTATCGTCATCTACCCCATCCTGTTTATCGTCATCTACTCCATCCTGTTTATCGTCATCTACCCCGTTTCTTTCTTGTCATATACCTCAAACTGTTTACTGTCGTCTCCCTCAATCTGTCTATTGTCGTCTCCCTCAACCTGCTTATTGTCTCTCAGTCTGTTTATTGTCGTCTCCCTCAATCTGCTTATTGTCGTCTCCCTCAATCTGTTTATTGTCGTCTCCCTCAATCTGTTTACTGCCGTCTCCCTCGATCTTTTACTGCCGTCTCCCTCGATCTGTTTACTGCCGTCTCCCTCGATCTGTTTATTGTCGTCTCCCTCAATCTGTTTATTGTCGTCTCCCTCAGCCTGTATATGGTCGTCTATCTCAATCTGTATATTGTCGTCTACCTCAACCTGTATGTTATCTACCTCAACCTGTGTATTGTCGTCTACCTCAACCTGTCTATTGTCGTCTACCTCAACCTGTATGTTGTCGTCTATCTCAACCTGTATATAGTCGTCTACCTCAACCTGTCTATTGTCGTCTACCTCAACCTGTATATTGTCGTCTACCTCAACCTGTATATTGTCGTCTACCTCCCTCAACCTGTATACTGTCGTCTACCTCACATTGTGCAATGTCATCCACCCCAGCCTGTCTATTGTCATCTACCTCAAACTGTGTACTGTCGTTTACTTCAATTTGCATATTGTCGTCTACCTCAACCTGTATATTGTTGTCTACTTCAGTCTCCGTATTGTCGTATACCTCAAAGTGTATATTGTCGTCTACCTCAATTGTGTAATGTCATCCACCTTAGCCTGTCTATTGTCATCTACCCCAAACTGTGTACTGTCGTTTACTTCAAATTGTATATTGTCGTCTACCTCAACCTGTGTATTGTCATCTACCTCAACCTGTCTATTGTCGTCTGCGTCAATCTGTATACTTCAATCTGTATATTGCTGTCTACCTTAATCTGTATGTTGTCGTTCACCTCAATCTGTATATTCTTGTCTACCTCAACAAGTATATCGTCTTCTTATTCAGCCTGCGTATTGTGAACGTCGTGTTCGTTGTCGTCTGCCCTATCCTGTTGATTGTCACATAAACCATTCTGTCTGTTGTCGTCCACATCATCCTGTTTAATGACATCTACATCGTCCTGTTTAATGACATCTACATCGTCCTGTCTAATGAAATATACATCGTCCTGTTTAATGACATCTACATCGTCCTGTTTAATGACATCTACACCATCCTGTTTAATGACATCTACATCGTCCTGTTTAATGACATCTACACCATTCTGTTTAATGACATCTGCATCGTCCTGTTTAATGACATCTACATCGTCCTGTTTAATGACATCTACACCATCCTGTTTAATGACATCTGCATCGTCCTGTTCAATAACATTTACACCATCCTGTGAACTGTTCACTCCATCCCGTCTGCTGTTGTTTATATTAATGCGTTCATTATTGTCTACCTCATTTTGTTTATTACTGTCTTCATCAACCTGTTTACTTCCCTCTGCTTTATTATATTCACTGTTTACTCCATTCTGTTTATTATTGTCTCCCTCATGCTGTGGATTGTTATTAGTCCCCTTCTTTTTACTGTCATCTACCCATCCAGTTAAGCGTTATCTAATCCGGCCTGTTGATAGCGGGCTGTCCCATCCTGTGGTGGTTGTTGTGACTGTTCCTGCCGTTACTGTTGTTTTCATTGTTGTTGTTGTTGTTGTTGTTGTTGTTGTTGTTGTAATCCCATTCTCCTTATTTCACTCTCCCACAACCTGTCCATTGCTGCTGATCACGTCCTCTTAATGTTGCATACTCCACCACTTTATTCGGCTCTACCACAACCTGAACAAAAATAGATTACCACGCTGTCAAATGAAGGAACAAACAAATTACAAAACAAACGCAACGTGGTTCGACCTATTGAGGCTTCTTCTTCAGGTAGAACATACAACATTCAAGACAACGAAAACAAAAGTCGGACGGACAGTTACTTGTTTTCTATCTGGGTGCAAATTTGGTGAAAACAACTAAAACTACTGAATGGAAATGAGGTTAAAGGGGAGATAATTAAGAACAATAACAAAATCAACAATAATTGCTATTGTTATTACTGTTATCTATTTTATCAGCATCATTATTGTGACTATCATTGAAATAATGATAATAGTAACAACAATAATAGTA
Organism: Conus betulinus; assembly: GCA_016801955.1. NCBI lineage: Eukaryota > Metazoa > Mollusca > Gastropoda > Neogastropoda > Conidae > Conus > Conus betulinus. The sequence continues at coordinate 2,471 of JADBJO010015394.1, forward strand.
ACATAATATAATAATAATGATGATATTAATGATAATAAAGACTATACTAACAATAACAACCACAGAAACAGTAGAAACAGAGGAAAGAAGAACGATAGGATTATTATTATTATTATTATTATCGTCATCATCATCATCATTATCATCATCATCATCATCATCATCATCATCATCATCATCGTTCTTATTATTATTGCTACTGAATCGATCTTAATGTAAATTAAACCTATATTCTTCTCCTTACTCTTCTTCTTGTTACTTTTGTTATTATCATCATCATCATTATCATATTATTATTATTATTATTATTATTATTATTATTATTATCATCATCATCACATCATCATCATCATCATCATCATTATTATTATTATTATTGTTGTTGTTGTTGTTGTTGTTGTTGTTGTTGCTGTTTTTGTTGTTCTTATCATTGTCATTTGTCAGTATTGTCTCCCCTTCAACTTCAGTTCCATTCCGCATATGTAGTTGTTGATCAAAAGTCAAAGTCTGCACCCACATCGAAGAGACTAGTGAGTGTCTGTTCGTCATTGGTTTCCATCGTCTTCAATGTTATTTGTCCTGCCGGAAAAAAAGACCCAACGGTCGAAACGCGCTGTGTTTGTTTTGACTTGTGTTTGTTCCTTGGTTGGACGGCACAACAATTGTATTTTTGCTCTTGTTTCAATATCCGCCAGCAGTGAACGCACTTCCAAACGCATCACAACCTTCCAAGCCCATTGCTGTTATACACATCTTCCTAATTGTTGCCTACCCCATCCTGTGATAGTCATCTACCCCATCCTGTAATAATCATCTACCCCATCCTGTGATAATCATCTACCCCATCCTGTGATAGTCATCTACCCCATCCTGTAATAATCATCTTTCCCATCCTTCTAGCAGTCATCTACCCCATCCTGTGATAATCATCTACCCCATCCTGTGATAATCATCTACCCCATCCTGTGATAATCATCTACCCCATCCTGTGATAATCATCTTTCCCATCCTGCTGCTGGCAGTCATCTACCCCATCCTGTGATAATCATCTACCCCATCCTGCTGACAGTCATTTACCCCATCCTGTGACAATCATCTGCCCCATCCTGTGATAGTCATCTACCCCATCCTGTAATAGTCATCTACCCCATCCTGTGATAATCATCTACCCCATCCTGTGACAATCATCTGCCCCATCCTGCTGGCAGTCATCCACCCCATCCTATTCATGATCATGCACCTGGTGTAGGCCATGTAGTGTGTGTAGTCCGTTGATTCTGTTGCTTTTTCTCATTGTTGTCTTCATCCAGTGTCAGCTGGGATTCAGTCGTTGAAAGTGACCAACTGAAGAGGTCAAGTGGTCACTGTGCGGGCCGTTAGTTTTCTGTTGCCTCCTGTGCTACCTCGCTGTCTGTGTCTGAAGTGTCCCGTTGACTCGGTTCTAATTTCTACACACCTCAAACATGTTTCTTCTCACTGTGGTTACTTTCAACTGGTTCGTGTGTCGTACTGCTGCTTTGTTGTGCTGCGTAACACTGGGTTTGTTTTCTAATGGTTCGGGTGTCCTTTTATTTCTTTGTTGTGTAGCCTTCCTTTGGGTTTACTTTCAATTGGTTCGTGTGTCCTCATACTGCTTTCTTGTGTAGCCCGTGACGTGGTTTACTTTCCAATGGTTACTGTGTCCTCATACTCCTTTGTTGTGCAGCCTTTTACTGGCCTTACTTTCTAAAGGTTCACGTGTCCTCATAATTCTTTAATGACTTGTCCTTCACTGGAATTACTTTCTAAAGGTTCGTGTGTCCTCAAATCCCTTTGTTGTACAGTCTTTCACTGGGTGTACTTTCAAAAGGTACGCTGTCCTCATACTCATTTGTGGTGTAGCCCTGCAATGCGTTCACTTTCTAATGGTCTGTGGATCCTTCTATTTGGGGGCCGTGTAGCCCACTCACCGGGTTGACATCCTAATGGGTTCGTGCGTCCTGATATTGCTTTGTCGTATAGCCCTTCACTGTGTCTCAAAAGGCCGCGCTTTTGAGAACCCTCGTACATTCCTTGTGTGTGTGTGTGTGTGTGTGTGTAAATTCCAGTACTAAGGTTTCGTCCTCCAGGATCAAGATTTCATCAAGAGTCCCCCCCCCCCCCCCCCCCCCACCCACCACCACATTTTTGTGTCCCTAACACGCTTTTGCCTCGGTCTCCGTCATTGTCGAGTCCACAGAAATGGAGTTTTCTCTTCATTGAGAGATTAAGGTTTAATGTGGCCCATTTATCAAGTTTGCCCGGTGACCATGTGTCGAGTGGCACCGCACTATTTCCTGCCTTTCAGCTGCCAGCGTCCCTGTGTTAAAAGACTACATTTTCATGATCTATGAAAAATAACAACAATAAGAACATCAAAATTAAAATAATCAGTTCACTGAAACAATGTAAAATGTACAGACATATTCTCTACTCGCCGTTATTGAGAAAAGGCTCTGATACGTTGAAATGATTTATATAGATAAATTGCAAAACTTCTTATTGTATTTTCATTTTTTTGTTGACAATAGCAATACTAAACGAAAACTAGATGGTCTACAATAAAAATTTTGATGGAATAAATTTACTTCTTAGGTCATTTAACACTGGACAGCTAAATACAAAATGAATTTCATCTTCAATTGCTGAACTACATAGGCGACATATTGCAGTTCCATTTCCGCCATATCTATATCTCTGGGAGTGCACGGCAATGTCAGATACGCCAAACCTAAACTTGGTTAATGCTGCCCTTACAAAACTACACAAAGACAATGAAACGTATGGTTCAATCAAGTGATTGACTTTAAACAATCTGTACAATGAAAACCTGTCACTCGTCCGAATATGGGACTCCCAATCCTGCCACCTACAATCTATAATACGTTGCTTGAAACAAGCAAAAAACTATTTGCACACCCGACACCCTGATTCATCCACACGTAATAAAAACCATAATTACATAAGCAGTTACGTACGCTACTTGCCCATGTTTGCTTACCTCTTTGATCGAGTATATACATATTCTTATAAGCCAGAGCAGGTAGTCTGTTATCATTCATTTGAACTACCTTTAACCAGTACCTAATACTTTTCGTGTAAGCGTTTAAGTAAAGAGGATATCTTCCAAGTTCTTCTCCGTATATAAAATCATTGGGAGTCTTTTGATCAACATGCAAAAATTTTTTCATAGCAAATAAATGTACCTTTTCAATTTCTTGATTATTATTATTCAAGCCCCATATCTCAGCTCCATATAGAGCCACTGGTTGAACTTGTGTATCGAATAGTTTAAAAAAATATACTTGGGGAGTGGTTTTTAAACTTATACATTAAGGACAAAATGCAAACAACAGATTTTTTCGCTCGACTGACCAAATCTTGGCAAGTAAACCTAAAACTAAGCTTAGTTGAAAAATATAATCCCAAATATTTATATGCATTCACCACAGACATCTGACTACTTCCATATAACCATGTTTCACGTGCCGCTATATACCCACCTTTACGAAAAACTATGATGTTAGATTTTTCCATGTTCACTTTTAGCTCCAGTCTCTCCGCTGCCGCATATAACTGATTTAACTGATTTTGTAGACCAATCGGAGTTTCAGACAATAACACAATATCATCTGCAAAAAAGCATAATAAATATTTCTACTAAATCAAATGTTACTCCATGTTTACCATTTTCATTAATTTGTTGAGCCAAAATCATTAATAAAAAGTGAAAACAAAACGGGACTACACACATCGCCCTGTTTTACTCCTCTTGTACATTTTATTAGATCACTAACTCTAGCACCACATTTAATTCTAGCTTTGACATCCTGATACATACTTTCTATACAACGGTAAAGTTTTCCTTTTATTCCGCTATTTCTAAGTATTGGCCATAACAGTTTTCTCAAAATCGAATCAAAAGCTTTTTTTCAAAATCTATAAAAGCTACGTACAATTTTCGATTATTTGGGAACTGCTTTTGTACAGCTGCAAAAGAGTAAACATATGATCAGTCGTTGAATAACCTTTTTTAAACCCAGCTTGATGTTCACCGGTGATGTTATTCATTTCAACCCAGTTTGAAAGTCTACTGTTTATAACTGAACTATAAAGTTTACCTGATATATTACATAAGGAAATTCCCCTATAATTGTTAGTATTGTAACTTCACCTTTTTTATATAAAGGCATAATCATAAACTCTGACCAGCCCTCTGGATACATTCCTTTGTCAAACAGAGGTGTGGCCGCCCCTGGATCAAGAACCGACGCTGTTTTGCCCATAGACTCAATCCAAGAAAGGTAGACAAACAAAGACAGTCACCGGTGTCAGCGAGTGTGACAGGACAGCGTATCTTCTGTGCACGTGGAAGTGATGAGACAATTCATGCCGCTACAGCGAACTCACTGCCACGCGCGGCGCGCGCGGATATGTTGACCATGGACAGTGCGTGTGCGTGTGCGTGTGTGACCACGAGTGACGTGGGGTTTTCGGGAAATAGTTATGGGCTGACAAATGGGCTGACAAATACTGAAGATGAATTGATATATAAATCGGAAAATTTAATTACGGGTGATAACAAATATAAAGAATACAAGTTTCTACACTGGAACGTCAGCGGTTTAATGTCTAAGCTTTCAGATTCTGTTTTTGTACAGTATGTATCTTCGTTTGATTTTATCTGTTTGGTAGAAAACTTTCGTGGAAGATTTCATCAATACAGTGTTCACTGAGCACACGGCTTTCATTCAGCCTGCCGTCAAATTGTCACACAAGGGAAGGTGTTCAGGGGGGGTAATATGTTTGATTAAAAATAGCCTTGATGCAAATGTGAAGCGACTCGACGTGGTTAATGGGAATTTTTTGCTGTTTGTGCTTGACAAAACATTATTTAATTTTTCAAAAATGTTCTGTATATTTGTGCATACGTTCCTCCAGAACACTCACCCTACTATGCTGCATTTGATGTTGAAAATGGAATTAGCCAGTTAGAAGATTGTTTGATTGATCATTTTGTATCTATACGGGAGTTATCGTTACTGGTCAGTGGTGACTTTAATGCCAGAACAGCGAATATTATCCCCGAGTACAGTGATGAAGTTACGATGTATTCTTATTTTAAGAACAGTGATAGAGTGACTGTCAACAGACGTTCGGAGGACAGAGTTTTTGAATACCTATGGAAAATCTTTTTTGAACATGTGTAGTACTCTGGGATTATTATGTTAAATGGTGTATGTAATGGCGACCAGAACGGTCGTTTCACATACATTTCTGATTCAGGGCATAGCGTTAATGATTACTTTGTATCTTCGTATGATTTGTTTGACTATGTAACTAAGCATTGTCGTATGTTTGTTACAGATAAAATTGAATCCGACCATATGCCTTTGGAATTTTGTATGAACATGTCTGATGCTGGATTAGGTGTAGTTGGAAGTTTTGATGAAAAGGAATATGTAGAAAAATTTGTGTGGAATAATGATCATGCTGAACATTTTTGTGATATGATGAACTCCGAGCACATTCGTGAAAAGCTTTCATCAGCAACAATGTTTATTGATGTTAATGTAAACAATGTGTTGCACATGTTCAATGATATTGTGAAAGATGTTGCAGACTGTATGAAACGGCGTATTTGCGTTAACGATTCAAGCAGAGAGAATGTCTGGTATGATACAGAATGCAAGGCAGAGAATTAAAGACGCGCAGATTGTTAAGAATATTTAGGAAAACGTCTGTTAAAGAAGATGGGGCAGCTTTTTGTAAAGCGAGGAGAGAATATAAAAATTTATTGCTTAGAAAGCAGAAGCTGTATAATGATTTTCAGTTTATGAAAATACTTAATTCTGTGAATAATCAAGAAGAGTTTTGGAAATCACTGCGCTCAGTATACAAAAAGAGATCACAGCCTCGAAATAATATTACTATCGAGGAATGGCACCAACATTTTAAATCAGTGTTAGAGAAAGATGACCGGCCTCAAGCAGTTCAGAATGTTGTAGATGACGTGTACATTGATTACATGGACCAACCTATCACAAAGGAAGAAATTCTATCAGCAATCAGGAAGTTGAAAAATCGAAAAGCTCCTGGGGCCGATGGCTTGATAGGGGAATTCTTTAAGAATTTGGGGGGATGTGCTGTTGACTTTTAGTGAGAGAGAGAGAGAGAGAGAGAGAGAGAGAGAGAGAGAGAGAGAGAGAGAGAGAGAGAGAATTTTTGAGTTATCGTGGGTATTCTCTCTCTCTCTCTCTCTCTCTCTCTCTCTCTCTCTGCCATTTTCCATGCAAGCCACGCAGGTCATACGCCACAATTTAGATGTACACCAAAACGCTGCAAAGGACTCCATTTCGGTGTTTTGAGATACAGCATGTTTTTTTTTCAATATGAGAAAAAAATGAATATAACCAATTATTTCAATTTTTTTAAATATTTCTAAATATGATGTCACTCCATATTTACAAATGCAGGCACTGTCCTATGAATGACGTCTGAATTCAATACTCACCGTCATTAGCCGGGCTTCCCTCAACAATACCATTCCTTTGCTTTTACCCTGTCTGCTTAGAACTACCTACTGTGTACCTGAACGCATGTATGAAAGAAAGCCAGTGGAATCAGCTTTCAGAAAAGAAAAAAAAAATTCGAAGACTAATGTCCTGATGTCTGTCTAAATATACACCAAGCGATCATGCACGGCTTGGAAATCTTGATTTATGGGTGTGCTACCTGCTGGCACCACGCACGTGCTAGACAGTCACCTGGCCTCCTGCGCCTGCGCAGCGAGGAGCACGGCGTGTGTGCGGGTGCAGAAGGCGGTGGAGAGGTGTGACAGTGGAGGGGGGTCTGGTTGCCGGGAAGTCAGGTGTGGTGGACGGCGGATGGCGGACATGTTTCAGTGAACGGTACGGCGGCTGCCAGGTGGCGCTGCTGGTCAACAACACCTGTCATTGACGTGGGAACCGGAGGATCTGCCACGGTCAATGGTATTCCCACTTCTAAAATTTAATATTGTGCCGGAAATGCTTTTGTCTGCCGCTTTTTTTTTTTTCTTCCATGTTTTGCTGTCGTCAGATTGCCATCTGTGTTCGTGGTCAGTCATCTATCATTGTTCTACAAAGTCTGAAGCCTTTGTTTGTTGTTGTTGGTTTTTTTTTTTCTATGTTACAATGTATAGCGTGCTAACTATTTTGTTGAAATGTTAACAAGTAGACTTCTCTACTCTGCCGTTTTGACCAGTAAGGTTTTTTTTTAATGTTTGGGTTACCTTGCCTTTGCTTTTCTTTCCTTGTATCGTTCGACATTCATGTTAGTAATCGTGTGACCTGACAGCGAAAAATCCAGCGAAATGGTTACTTTCTAATAACCGTTCAGATGACACTAGTTTAGGTAGTTGGCAATGATTATAGTATAGCATTGCAGAAACAGATACATGTCGTTGCTTGCTCAAGTAGGGCTTTTATTTTCCCATGGTAACAGTTCTGACATGCCCTCTCTGTGTTTTTA
>JADBJO010015394.1:12500-43899 GCA_016801955.1 Conus betulinus
CAGAGAGTATTTAAAAAGAGTAATGTCATGGGCTCATTTTCTTCATATATGCGAGTCAAAAAGGAGAGGAACGGAATATCAGATTTTGTTTATAAGACCAAATCAGCCCATTCTCTGAGACTGATAATCACTCACAGGGACACAACGTCGTTATAGTGTGGTACTAACGAAATGATAGACAAGTCAGAAAAGAAATAAGACACCACTGCTACTATGGGGTTCGCCAACACTTCGAACTTACGTGTTCTTTAAGAGCCAACGCTTTACAGAAGACTGTAAACATTCTTCTCCTCGCTTGCTAGGAGACACCAACGACTGTCCGATTAGCTTGCCTGGAATGATTAAAGACAATTTATCATTCCATAGCTTGCGGTTCATGAAGCTGATTCCTTGATTTTAAAAACAGAAAATGTGAAATCTATGGCCCCAAACAATTCAGTTGAATGTATCCTGTAAATTGTTGTACTTTACATACCAGATTCCTTTACACGTTTGGGACCCGGAATGCTTTAGTTGGTAGAACGCCGAATTCGTAATCCTGGTGATCCTGGGGTTGCGGTTCGAATCCCCGCCAGGTAGTTTCAGCACAGGAGGATTTTTCCTCTTCAATTTCCAGCTGGGACAGATATAGGGATACTGTGACAAATATAGGGATGCTGTGGCAGTTATAGGGATGTTTGTGACAGATATAGGCGTGCTGTGATAGATTTTAAGGGTGATGTGATAGATATAGGGGTGATGTGACACAATATAGGCGTGTTGTGACAGATATAAGGGTAATGTGACAGATATAGGGGTGGTGTGACAGATATAGGGGTGTTGTGACAGATACGGGGGTGCTGTGACAGATACAGGGGTGTTGTGACAGATATAAGGGTGATGTGACAGTTATAGGGGTGATGTGACAGATATAGGGGTGATGTGACAAATATGGAGGTGATGTGACAGATATAGGGGGTGATGTGACAGGTATAGGGGTGTGGTGATAGATATAGGGGTGTGGTGACAGATAAGGGAGAGCTGTGACAGATATAGGGGTGCTGTGACAGATGTAGGGGTGATGTGACAGATATAAGGGTGCTGTGACAGATATAGGGGTGCTATGACAGATATAGGGGTGCTGTGACAGATGTAGGGGGTGATGTGACAGAGATAAGAGTGTTGTGACAGATATAGGGGTGCTGTGACAGATATAGGGGTGCTGTGACAGATGTAGGGGTGATGTGACAGATATAAGGGTGCTGTGACAGATATAGGGGTGCTGTGACAGATAAGGGTGTGGTGACAGATAAGGGAGAGCTGTGACAGATATAGGGGTGATGTGACAGATATAGGGGTGATGTGACAGATATAGGGGTGCTGTGACAGATGCAGAGGTGTTGTGACAGATATAGGGGTGATGTGCCAGATATGAGGATGCTGTGACAGATATAAGGGTGTTGTGACAGATATAGGGGTGCTGGGACAGATATAGGGGTGCTGTGACAGATATAGGGGTGCTGTGACAGATGTAGGGGTGATGTGACAGATATAGGGGTGCTGTGACAGATATAGGGGTGATGTGACAGATATAGGGGTGTGTGGTGACAGATATAGGGGTGCTGTGACAGATATAGGGGTGCTGTGACAGATGTAGGGGTGCTGTGACAGATACAGAGGTGTTGTGACAGATATAGGGGTGATGTGCCAGATATGAGGATGCTGTGACAGATATAGGGGTGCTGTGACAGATATATGGGTGATGTGACAGATATAAGGGTGCTGTGACAGATATGGGGGAGCTATGACAGATATGGAGGTGCTGCGACAGATATGGGGGTGCTGTGACAGATATGGGGGTGCTGTGACAGATATGGGGGTGCTGTGACAGATATAGGGGTGCTGTGACAGATATAGGGGTGCTGTGACCGATGTAGGTGTGTGGTGACAGATATAAGGATGCTGTGACAGATATAGGGGTTCTGTGTCAGGTATAGGGGAGCTGTGGCAGATATGGAGGTGCTGTGACAGATATAGGCGTGCTGTGACAGATATAGGGGTGTGCTGTGACAGATATAGGGGTGCTGTGACAGACATAGGAGTGCTGTGACAGATATGGGGGTGCTGTGACAGATATAGGGGTGCTGTGACAGATATGGGGGTGCTGTGACAGATATAGGGGTGCTGTGACAGATATAAGAGTGTTGTGACAGATATAGGGGTGCTGTGACAGATATAGGAGTGCTGTGACAGTTATGGGGGTGCTGTGACAGATATAGGGGTGCTGTGACAGAGATAAGGGGGCTGTGACAGATATCGGAGTGCTGTGACAGATATAGGGGTGCTGTGACAGATATGGGGGCGCTGTGACAGATATAGGGGTGATGTGTCAGATATAGACGTGCTGTGACAGATATAGGGGTGCTGTGACAGATATAGGGGTGCTGTGACAGATATAGGGGTGCTGTGACCGATGTAGGTGTGTGGTGATAGATGAATCTGCATGTCCATTCTGTCAGCGGACACAAACAGTGGAACGTGTCTGGAGTTCATGCAAAGAAACGCTAACCCAGGGAAATCACAGAGTAGTTAGCACTGGCAGAGAAAACGCTACGCCAATAAACCCTCTGGCAACGGCATTCTGCACAGCAGGAGGCAAGATATTGTGGTCTGAAACAACTGTGACCTCAAGAGCTGGCCATTGAGGTGGACTGCATGGCGTGGATGACTGGAAGTGCACAACAGACCTTCCAGAATGGGAACTGCATCCAGACATCCCCAGGAACAGAGGCATGAGGCCGGATACTGTACTCCACTATGGGTCATCGAAACAACTGATTCTGATGCAGATGATTCTGATGTCTGAGAGAAATATATATATACAACTTTGCCATTGTAAAAAGGAAATCAACTTCAAAAGTACTTTTTTTTCCACTAGACATGATTTTACAAAAGTGAGAAACAGAACTGTCATTGCAATATTAAGAAGATACTTACTGTTTTGTGCTTTATCATATTTTGGGCAATCAATCCTAAAAATTTATTCATCAGCAATGACGTTGATACTACAGTCGTTATAAAGACGCTGATGTCCCTCAGTTCTATAGATTCATTACATATTGATAGAGAGTTTATGATTATTACTGCAAATTAAGTTTGACATGATATATGCCAAGAGAGAGTATTTAAATACTTTCTCTTCGAATTAAAATCTCATACTTTTTTGTGATAGTATCAGTTACTAATCCAGTGTACAACCTCCCGCCATTGCAGCCGCATGTAATTAATTTGTCATGATTATTTAGTATCTGCAGTTCATGCTGATACCAAAGCTCCTATGGCCTCTGATGATATACGACATCTGCACCAGCATAGTGGAGGCAATGGAATCCAAAATCAACAAGTTCACAGGAAATGGTTTGGTGTCCCACCCTGTCTGACTGACATAGCGCTGTACTGTCACCAAGCAAAGCTGAAACTACCACTGAAATCCATCCTGGAGGAATACAAATCAGGGAAGATCAGACTTCAAAGCATGGTGGAGGACTCAGGAGACAAGGTGGTAGAAGCAATCAAGCCCCAGCTGAAGACAGGCAGAAAATGGAAAGTTCAAGAGGCGATGGATTCTGCAAAAGAAAGTCTCAAGATCAGAGAAATAACAGGACACACACAGACCAACAGACAAGGACTGGGGGTGACTAAAACTGAATGGTGGTCAAAGGCCAAAGGAAAAGCCAAAAGAGACATGATGATTCAGGAGATGAGAAAAGAAGAAGACCCAAAAAGCAGTCCAGCAGAGCCAGCAAGGGCAATGGACATCGTGGGAGAATGCATTCCAAAGAAGTCTCACTTGGAATGACATTTGGTACACGGCCCCTCTCAGGATCAGCTTCATTCTCAGATCTGCATATGACCTTCTGCCCTCAAATACAAACCTGGTGAAGTGGTGGAGAAAAAACACGATCCTTCATGTCCCCTCTGCCATGAAAAACAAAGAGTGGAGCATGTCCTAAGCTCATGTAAAGTAGCCCTGGCTCAAGGAAGGTACACATGGAGGCACACCAAGTGCTCAAAGAGATTGTACAAGTAGTCTGGGCTAGTACCAACACAACAAAAGGGAAAAATCAGGACTCCAAAAGCACCAGCAACATTCTTCACGGCAGGAGGCAGCGAATCATGGCCAAGAACAACAGTGCCACTCGGAACATGCAGGGCAGAGTCTGCTGGACGGGGCAGATGACTGGGAGTGCACTGCAGACCTCCCAGAGTGGAAAGAGTCACCCAGAGATCATCAGCAAGAGTGGCATGAGACCAGACATAGTAGTCCACTCTCAGTCAACCAAGCAGCTGATCATGATCGAGCTCACGCATATGAGAACAGAATGGAGGCAGCTCAAATCTACAAGACTGAAAAGTATGCTGATCTGGCAAACAGCCTGAGGAGAGAAGGCTATCAGGTCAAGTCCTCACTGCAGAAATTGGAGCTAGGGGGGTTTGTGGGAACGTCTGCATACAGCCTCATGAAACAGCTCTCAGTTGCAGGGAGGAAAAAAAAAAAACAGAGCCCTGAAAGCAATGGCAGAAGCAGCAGAGAGGTGTTCAAGCTGGATCTGGTCAAGGAGGAACAAAAGTGAACTTCATAAGGCTTAACTTTCCTACAAATATCAGGTGTCCCAGTGGCTCAATGGTTAGTGCGCGAGTCATTAAGTGGAAAATAAGCATGTCCAGAGGGGCGTGGGTTCGAATCCCAGCCATGGCTCGTCCCAAGCTGGGAGAAAAAGGGACAGCAGAGGGACATTCGGAGTCATGAACCGGCTGTGGCCCAACCCCCTAGAGCTGAGGACTCTCTGCTGCCACGGTCTCCACGAGTTTCTTTCTACTGTATTCCTTAAAATAAAAAAGTGCTGCACTATGAAGAAGACTGTTTTGTCCAAACGCAATCATACCCACTTTAATTTAGTATCTGCTGTACGAATTTCAGTCCCAGTGGAATGCTAAGTTCCCGTGACATGTAAGTTATTCAACAGCCCAAACAAAAACTATACGTTTGAGTGGGGCATCAAACTGAACATGTTGCTGATACAGTGTCAGAGCAAAAACGAATACTTCTGCATTTAATCAAAGCAGAAAACAGTCTTGGAAAAACAGTTTATCCATTAAACCAATAAGTCTTTATTTTCTAGTCAATCCGAAGAGATATCTTCTGAACTGCAACCTTTCTGAAATAATAACATTCTCATTCCCCCCAAATCTCACAACCATAAAATCAGCCTGGGATTACAGTTTGAAAAAGACACGTCACAGTAATAGAAAAGTGCTGATTCCTAATTGTATGTACCAAAGCTAACATCCTCTTTTGTGCTTGATAAACGTATTTCTTTTCTTAAATAAATCTATTTTGAATAAAAATAAGTCCGAGGTATCTAACAAAATCAAGAACATTCTTACTATGTTTATAAACATTCTTTGAATTTAATCACCGATTGAAGATCGTTATTTTGGTTTCCGAAAAACTCTCTTCCAACTCTGATGTTCTTATACAACGTCCTTACAGCCTTATTTATTCCTTTACTGGAAGATGATGATGATGAAGTGACGTCATCTGCATATAACCACTAAAGTAACCTGACAAAGGAGTTAGTTCCTTATTAGAGCCATGACCACTGAAAACATTGAACCCATCCTCTATCCAGTGACTCAACCTTCACACAGATAGTATAATAATGCAGCCAATCTAATCTTCGGGTGTTCTGATCCACTCTTGTTGTTTCTCTTCTTCATTCCCTTCACTGGCGTCCTGTTCAAAAACGAATTGATGACAAACTGTTTTCGCTTAGTTTTGAAGTTCTGAATGGTCAAGGTCCATTATACCTTTCTGGTCTTGTCCAGCTGAAGGCCCACACCCTGCCCGGCTGTAGCGGTCCTCTGCTGGTATTTGTCTCCTTCAGATCCCCCCACCCCCCACCCCTGCTTCCATCCCAAGACCTTTGGAAAGGGTTCTTTTTTTTGCTTCCATTATCGCCCCGCATCTTTAATTCTGTCTTCCTTCATAATATTTCTCAAGACTGCATTTTGCACGAACACTCAGGCTTGTTCTCTTTTTTCCTTACAGTGTGTGTGTGTGTGTGTGTGTGTGTGTGTGTGTGTGTGTGTGTGTGTGTGTGTGTGTGTGTGTGTGTGTGTGTGTGTGTGTGTGTGTGTGTGTGTGTGCGCGCGCGCGCGCGCGCAAATGTTTTGAAGTTTTAGCGCCCTTAGGGCAAGTTATTAATTGAGTGCTATAAATATCATTATCAGAGGTGATGGTAGTAGCAGTAGTAGTAGTAGTAGTAGTAGTAGTAGTAGTAGTAGTAGACGTAGTAGTGGTGATGGTGATAATAGTAGTAGCAGCAGCAGCAGCAGTAGTGTTTGTAGTAGTCGTAATATCCTTTAAACGTAAAGAAAACACAATGGTGACAAATGTTCAGCTTGAATATCTCCTCTGTAACTTTAACAAACCGCTTTTGTCCATACCAGAAAACACGAGGTTTTGTTTTAATGTCGACTGATGTGTGTGTGTATGTGTGTGTGTGTGTGTGTGTGTGTGTGTGTGTGCGTGCGTGCGTGCGTGCGTGCGTGCGTGCGTGCGTGCGTGCGTGCGTGCGTGCCCGCGCGCGCGCGCGCACGCACACACACACACACACACACACACACACACACTCACTCACTCACTCACTTACTCACCCACTCAAATTCGTTGGCATGCATGCATGCACGCACGCTCTCTCTCTCTCTCTCTCTCTCTCTCTCTCTCTCTCTCTCTCTCTCTCTCTCTCTCTCTCTCTCTCCATACAAACTAACGAGGGTGAAAGCCGATCCAGCCTTGATGGTCAGAGAGTAAAAAGCACTCGACGTTAATCACGTGCTGTGGACAGTGAGGGGCGGGGTCTGCACAGCTGTCACTGTCGTCATTGCTGGGAGTGGTGGGGAGGAGGCAGCCAGGCGCTAACCTGGACATGACAGTGGCACCCGAGTTGAGCTTCGTTCAGACATCAGTACTTTGTGCTGCCTTGTTGTCTGCCATGTTTGAACAAAGATATGACAGTGGCACCCGAGCTGAGCTTCGTTGAGACATCAGTACTTTGTGTGCTGCCTTGCTGTCTGCCATAAACAGAGACATGACAGTGACACCTGAGTTTCTTTTCTTTCTTTCTTTCTGCGTATGCAGGCTGATACTCCTACGGACGCTGCCTGTATAGACAGGCAGTGGAGTTTTGTATGTATGACCGTTTTTAATCCCGCCATTAAGGCAGCTATACTCCATCTTCGGGGAAGGTGCATGCTATGTGTATCGTATCATCCATACCAACGGCCAAACTGGCCTCCTCTTCCGAAAGTTGGTGATGGATTTTACGTGTGTGCAAGATGTTTTTGCGTGCGTTCACATACGGAACCTCGGTTTATAGTCTCATTCGAAGGACTGTATGGGGAATGGAGTCAGAACTTATGTTAACTCTAAGGGAAAAATCCCCCTGTACCGAAATTCGAACCTGCAACCCCAGGGTCACGAGTCCAGCGCTCTACCTACTGAGCTATTCCGGCCCCTGCACCTGAGTTGAGCTTCGTTCAGACATCAGTGCTTTGTGCTGCCTTGTTGTCTGCCATGAATTAAGACACGACAGTGGCACCTGAACTCAACGTCGTTCAGACATCAGTACTTTGTGCTGCCTGTCGAGCATGAACAAAGACATGACAGTGACACCTGAACTCAACGTCGTTCAGACATCATCACTACTTTGTGCTGCCATGTTTGAACAAAGATATGACAGTGGCACTTGAGTTGAGCTTCGTTCAGACATCAGTGCTCTGTGCTGCCTTGGTGTCTGCCATGTTTGAACAACGATATGGCTGTGGCACCTGAGCCACGTTTAGACATCAGTTCTTTGTGCTGCCTTGCTGTCTACCAGACGTGAACAAAGACATGACAATGGAAACAAAGACGTTCAGACATCGTACCTTGTGCCGCCTTTTTGGCTGCCAGGAGTGAACAAAGACACGACAGAGGCGCCTGATCTTAGCTACGTTTAGACATCAGTGCTTTGTGCTGCCTTGTTGTCTGCCATGAACAAAGACATGACCGTGATACCTGAGTTCAAAGACGTTTAGACATCAGTGCTTTGTGCTGTCTTTTTGGCTGCCATGAACAAAGACATGACAGTGATACCTGAGTTCAACACGTTCAGACATCAGTGCTTTGTGCTGTCTTTTTGGCTGCCATGAACAAAGACATGACAGTGATACCTGAGTTCAACGACGTTCGAGCACCAGCACTGCTTTCCCCACCTTGCCCCGCCGGTTCCTTTTCTCCCTGCTATTTCCCATCGTGTCCTACGTCAGCCTGTTCTCATTTCTTCTGCCTTGTCCTACCTTTTTCCACCTTTCCATGTGTTGTCTACCTGTTCAACGGTACTTGCCACTTCCTACCGTATCTTCCTCTTTCTGCTTTATCTGCCTTCCCCTGTTTTACTTAATTTTTACCACTGTATCTGCGTTTTACTAATGTATCTGCCATTTCCTGATGTTTCTATTTTTCTCTGCTTTGTCTACGTTTTCCAAATGTATCTACTTTTTCCTATTTTACCTGCTTTTTGTACTCCCAGTTTTTATAGAACACTGGCTCTAGATAAAACTTAAGGGCCGATCTTTCTGAAAATGTGTAGGTATGTTCATTATGGGTCACGGATGATACCCGGTGTTTTATTTTACCAGAATAGCCGTTAATTGCGGCTATAACGGCCCAAAACGGATTTTCTTCTTTAGGGAATATCTCCGAAAGTACTTGGCCGAATTCTTATCTCAGTGACAAAATACATTATGACACATGTTTGATTGTGACGTTTTATTTACACGCGTATTCAAGATAAACTGGGAGTACGTTTATATGCTTTGCATCTTGTTTACACTGTATCTACCTTTTCCCTATTTCACACACACTTTTTTTCCCACTGTATCTACCTTTTCCTGCTCTATCTAGCTTATCCTACTGTATCTACCTTTTCCTGCTCTATCTAGCTTATACTACTGTATCTACCTTTTCCTGCTCTATCTAGCTTATACTACTGTATCTACCTTTTCCTGCTCTATCTAGCTTATACTACTGTATCTACCTTTTCCTGCCCTATCTAGCTTATACTACTGTATCTACCTTTTCCTGCTCTATCTAGCTTATCCTACTGTATCTACCTTTTCCTGCTCTATCTAGCTTATACTACTGTATCTACCTTTTTGTACTCCCAGCTCTTACAGAACAGGGAGTACTTTACAACGGGAAACAAGAAATGTTGTCTGTGTATCAGTCTGTCTGTCTGTCTGTCCGTGGTCAAAATGTGTTCCACTTGCTCCAGACAAAACTTCTGGGCGTCTTTTTCTGAAAATTTGTAGGTATGTTCATTGTGTCACGGATAATGCCCGATGTGTTTATTATTTTTTTTTTTTTTTTAATTTTTTTTTTTTTTTACCAGAATAGCCTTTACTAAGGGCTTTAACGGTCCAAAAGTTTTTTTTTTTTCTTGATGGAATACGTGAGTGACGAAATACATTATGACGCATGTTTGACATCGTCATACTTTATGACGCATGTTTGATTGTGACGTTTTTTCCCCCCCCCACACCCCACATCCCACCCCCACTCGTATCAAAAATAAACTGGAAAGTACGTTTGTGTGCTTTGCATCTTGTTCTTTTTGATCTGCCTATTCCTATTTCACCTACTATTCCCACTGTCTCCACATTATCATGTTTATCTGCCTTTTCCTACGTTCTAGTTTAACATTTTCTCCGTTGTCTACCTTCTCCTACTTATTCACCTTTCCTAGCTGCATCTCCCTTTCCCTGCCTTTTCTGGCTTTTCCTACTCATCTACTGCTTCCTATTTTACCATTTCCTACTGTATGCGCCTTTTCCACCGTGTCTACTGTTTGCGACTTTATCTCCCTTTTCCTATTATCCACTGTTTGCCACTTTATCTCCCTTTTCCCATTATCCACCGCTTGCTACTTTTATCTCCTTTTTCCTGTTAGCTACTGTTTGCTACTTTATCTGCCTCTTCCTAGTTCATCTACTATTTCCTACTCTATGTACCTTTCCCTATCTTATCCGCTTTCTAGAACAGCATGTACATTTTTCATCTACCATTTCCTAGCTTTACGTATGTTTTCCTTCTCATCTACTTTTTCCTCCTTCTTTATCTGCCTCTTCCTACTTTATCTACCATTTCCTACTCTATCTAGTTTCCCGTTCACTGCATTGTCTAGCTCTTCGTACTTTATATATCATTTCTACTCTATAAATCTTTCCCTACTTTAATTACCTTTTCCTGGTTGTCTATTTTTTTTTTTTCCCTGTCCTAGCAACCTTTTCATACAACACTTACCTTTTACTAGAATTTTATTTACCTTTTCACACCGTATCTGTCTTTTTCTACTGTATCTACCTCTCCCTAATTTATCTACCCTTTCACACACCGTATCTGCCTTTTTCTACTTATCTACCTCTCCCTAATTTATCTACCTTTTCACACCGCATCTGTCTTTTTCTACTTTATCTACCTCTCCCTAATTCAGACACTTGTAATTTGATCAAACAGAGCTAGACACGATGCACCTTACACCGCTGTTAAAAAAAACCTAGAAATTGTGCGCATTACACCTGTTGTCAGATAAAACAAAAATACAAATGGTTCGCGTTGAACTCATTATATGATAAAACAAAGACAGAAATGGTGCACGTTACGCATGCTGTTTAATAGATACAAAGAAATGTTGCGAATCATACCCGTCGTCTGATAAAACATAGATAGAAATGGTGCACTTTACACGTGTTAATTAATAAAACAAATACAGAAACGGTGCAGTTTACACGTGTTGATTGATAAAACAAATATCTAAATGGTGCACTTTGCATCTGTCCATTAAAAAAAAAAAAAAGACAGAAATAGTGCACTTTTCACCGGATGATTAATGCAACAAAGATAGAAATGATGCGCACAACACCCCTTCTTTCATTAAACAAAGATAGAGAGGGTTGACATTACACAGAATGACTCACAAAAAATACAGAAAATGTGAGCATTACACCCATTTGTTACACCTTCCCACTGTACCCCACTTCCCTACTTCTGTGTTCCCCCGCCACCATCAGTCTACACTGACATCAGTCTATACTGACATCACATCAGTCTACACTGACATCAGTCTATACCAACAACACATCAGTCTACACTGACATCAGTCAACACCAAACAACACACCAGTCTACACCAACAGCACATCAGTCTACACCAACAACACATCAGTCTACACCAACAACACATCAGTCTACACTGACATCAGTCTACACCAACAACACATCAGTCTACACTGACATCAGTCAACACCAACAACACATCAGTCTACACTGACATCAGTCTATATACTACACACACATCAGTCTACACCAACAACACACATCGGTCTACACTGACATCAGTCTATATTGACATCACATCAGCCTACACTGACATCAATCTACACCAACAGCACATCAGTCTACACTGAAATCAGTCTATACTGACATCACATCAGTCTACACTGACATCAGTATATACTGACATCACATCAGTCTAAACTGACATCAATCTACACCAACAACACATCAGTCTACACCAACAACACATCAGTCTACACCAACACATCAGTCTACACTGACATCAGTCTACACCAACAACACATCAGTCTACACTGACATCAGTCTATACTGACATCACATCAGTCTACACTGACATCAGTATATACTGACATCACATCAGTCTAAACTGACATCAGTCTACACCGACAACACATCAGTCTACACCAACAACACATCAGTCTACACCAACACATCATTTTACACTGACTTCAGTCTACACCAACAAACACATCAGTCTACACTGACATCAATCTATACTGACATCACATCAGTCTACACTGACATCAGTCTACACCAACAACACATCTGTCTACACTGACATCAGTCTATACTAACAACACATCAGTCTACACTGACATTAGTCTATACCAACAACACACCAGTCCACACCAACAACACATGAGTCTACACCAACAACACATCAGTCTATACTAAACAACACATCAGTCTACACCAACAACACACCAGTCTACACCAACAACACATCGGTCTACACTAACAAATACATCAGTCTACACCAACAACACATCAGTCCACACCAACAACACATCAGTCTATACCAACAACACATCAGTCTACACTGAAATCAGTCTATACCAACAACACACCAGTCTACACCAACAACACACCAGTCTACACTAACAACACACCAGTCTACACTAACAACACATCAGTCTACACCAACAACACATCAGTCTACACTAACAGCACATTAGTCTACACCAACAACACATCAGTCTACACCAACATCAGTCTACACCAACAACACATCAGTCTACACCAACAACAGATCAGTCTATACTAACAACACATCAGTCTACACACCAACAACACATCAGTCTACACCAGCAACACATCAGTCCACACCATCAACACAACAGTCTACACTGACATCAGTCTACATCAACATCAGTCTACACCAACAGCACATCAATCTGCAACAACACATCAGTCTACACAACACACATTATTCCACACCAACAACACATCAGTCCACACCAACAACGCATCAGTCTACACAAACAACATATCAGTCTGCACCCAACACACATCAGTATACACCAACAACACATCAGTCTACACTAACAACACATCAGTTTGCACCAACAATACATCAGTCTGCACTAACAACACATCAGTCTACACCAACAACACATCAGTCCACACCAACAACACATCAGTCCACACCAACAACACATCAGTCCACACCAACAACACATCAGTCTACACTAACATCAGTCTACACCAACAACAGTCTACACCAACATCAGTCTACACCAACAACAGTCAACACCAACAACACATCAGTCTGCGACAAAACATCAGTCTACACCAACAGGACATCAATCTGCAACAACACATCAGTCTACACCAACAAGACATCAGTCTACACCCAACAAGACATCAGTCTACACCAACAAGACATCAGTCTACAAGACATCAGTCTACACCAACAAGACATCAGTCTACACCAACAAGACATCAGTCTACACTAGCAACACATCAGACTTCACTGACAACACATCAGTCTACACTAACAACACATCCGTCCACACTAGCAACACATCAGTCCACACTAGCAACACATCAGTCCCACACTCTACACTAACAACACATCAGTCCACGCTAGCAACACATCAGTCCACGCTAGCAACACATTAGTCCACACCAACAACACATCAGTCTACACCAACAACACATCAGTCTACACTAACAACACATCAGTCCACACTAGCAACACATCAGTCCACACCAACAACACATCAGTCCACACTAACAACACATCAGACTTCACTGACAACACATCGCTCTGCATTAAGTTAAACACATCAGTTTACAATGACGCCTGATCAGCTTACAAATCCACTTCTCGATCTACACTATCAACACATCAGTCTACACTGACAACACATTCGTCTACACTAACAATTCAACAGTTTGCACTACCATTACCCCAGTCTATGGTCACAAAACACCAGCTTACCCTTCCTATACTTCAGTTCTAATCACTAACGCATCAGTCTACACTATCAAGTTATCATTGCACACTAAAAGCACGTCAGTACTAGTCTACCTCATTCAACACTAACAACACAGTACACTAATAACAATATCATTCGTCACTAAAACTACATAAGTCCACACGAACAACACATTCATCTAAACTAACCACACTTTACTCTATGCCAGTAACAAATCATTTTACATCAGCAAGCCATCAGTCTGCACTAAAAATACATTGTGCTACACTAACAAAGCATCAGCTTTCCCCAACAATACATCCCTCCACACGACAACAATCACTATTCTCCACACTACGTCCACTCCTACACCACAACAATCTCTATTCACCACACTACTTCCACTCCTACACCACAACAACCTCTGTTCACCACACTACTTCCACTCCTACACCACAACAACCTCTGTTCACCACACTACTTCCACTCCTACACCACAAGAACCTCTGTTCACCACACTACTTCCACTCCTACACCACAACAACCTCTGTTCACCACACTACTTCCACTCCTACACCACAACAACCTCTGTTCACCACACTACTTCCACTCCTACACCACAACAACCTCTGTTCACCACACTACTTCCACTCCTACACCACAACAACCTCTGTTCACCACACTACTTCCACTCCTACACCACAACAATCACTGTTTCTCCACACTACGTCCACTCCTACACCACAACAACCTCTGTTCACCACACTACTTCCACTCCTACACCACAACAACCTCTGTTCACCACACTACTTCCACTCCTACACCACAACAATCACTGTTCTCCACACTACGTCCACTCCTACACCACAACAACCTCTGTTCACCACACTACTTCCACTCCTACACCACAACAACCTCTGTTCACCACACTACTTCCACTCCTAGACCACTACAACCTCTGTTCACCACACTACTTCCACTCCTAGACCACTACAACCTCCGTTCACCACACTACTTCCACTCCTAGACCACTACAACCTCCGTTCACCACACTACTTCCACTCCTAGACCACTACAACCTCCGTTCACCACACTACTTCCACTCCTACACCACAACAACCTCTGTTCACCACACTACTTCCACTCCTAGACCACTACAACCTCCGTTCACCACACTACTTCCACTCCTAGACCACTACAACCTCCGTTCACCACACTACTTCCACTCCTACACCACTACAACCTCTGTTCACCACACTACTTCCACTCCTAGACCACTACAACCTCTGTTCACCACACTACTTCCACTCCTAGACCACTACAACCTCTGTTCACCACACTACTTCCACTCCTACACCACAACAACCTCTGTTCACCACACTACTTCCACTCCTACACCACAACAACCTCTGTTCACCACACTACTTCCACTCCTAGACCACTACAACCTCTGTTCACCACACTACTTCCACTCCTAGACCACTACAACCTCTGTTCACCACACACTACTTCCACTCCTAGACCACTACAACCTCTGTTCACCACACTACTTTCCACTCCTAGACCACTACAACCTCTGTTCTCTACACTACTTCCACTCCTAGACCACTACAACCTCTGTCTCTACACTACTTCCACTCCTAGACCACTACAACCTCTGTTCTCTGCACTACCTCCAGTCCAGCCCTGGCTGCGTGGGCAAGAGGTCAACAAGCCTGACTGTCAATAAACCGGCATGGGCATCGTTATGGAACCCACAGAGTTGTAGGAAATGGCATGGGCATCGTTATGGAACCCACAGAGTTGTAGGAAATGGCATGGGCATCTTCATGGGACCCACAGAGTTGTAGAAAATGGCATTGACATCATGTGACCCACGGAGTTGTAGGAAATGGCATGGACATCATGTGACCCACAGAGTTGTAGAAAATGACATGGGCATTGTCATGGGTCCCACAGAGTTGTAGGAAATGGCATGGGCATCGTCATGGTATCCATAGAGTTGTATGGAATAAGCATCGTCATGTGACCCACAGACTTGTAGGAAATGATATGGGCATCGTCATGGTATCCATAGAGCATGTGACCCACAGAGTTGTAGGAAATGATACGGGCATCGTCATGGTATCCATAGAGTTGTATGGAATAAGCATCGTCATGTTACCCACAGAGTTGTAGGAAATGATATGGGCATCGTCATGGTATCCATAGAGTTGTATGGAATAAGCATCGTCATGTTACCCACAGAGTTGTAGGAAATGATATGGGCATCGTCATGGTATCCATAGAGTTGTATGGAATAAGCATCGTCATGTTACCCACAGAGTTGTAGGAAATGATATGGGCATCGTCATGGTATCCATAGAGATGTATGGAATAAGCATCGTCATGTTACCCACAGAGTTGTAGGAAATGATATGGGCATCGTCATGGTATCCATAGAGTTGTATGGAATAAGAATCGTCATGTTACCCACAGAGTTGTAGGAAATGATATGGGCATCGTCATGATATCCATAGAGTTGTATGGAATAAGCATCGTCATGTTACCCACAGAGTTGTAGGAAATGATATGGGCATCGTCATGGTATCCATAGAGTTGTATGGAATAAGCATCGTCATGTTACCCACAGAGTTGTAGGAAATGATATGGGCATCGTCATGGTATCCATAGAGTTGTATGGAATAAGCATCGTCATGTGACCCACAGACTTGTAGGAAATGATATGGGCATCGTCATGGTATCCATAGAGTTGTATGGAATAAGCATCGTCATGTTACCCACAGAGTTGTAGGAAATGATATGGGCATCGTCATGGTATCCATAGAGTTGTATGGAATAAGCATCGTCATGTGACCCACAGAGTTGTAGGAAATGATATGGGCATCGTCATGGTATCCATAGAGTTGTATGGAATAAGCATCGTCATGTTACCCACAGAGTTGTAGGAAATGGCATGGACGTCGTCATGTGACCCATAGAGTTGTAGGAAATGGCATGGGCATCGTCATGTGACCCCACAGAGTTGTAGAAATGGCATGGGCATCGTCATGTGACCCACAGAGTTGTAGGAAATGACATGGGCATCATGTGAACACGAGGACTATACATGGCATGGGCATCATGTGACCCACAGAGTTCTATGACATGGCATGGGAATCATGTTACCCACAGAGTTCTATGAAATGGCATGAACGTCATGTGAGTGCTAGGAAGTGGAATGGAACACATCAAGGTGTAGGAAATGACATGGACATAGCAAGGAATCCACAGAACTCTTGAAAATGACGAGCATTAAACCCACATGATTCTTGATTCGTGAGAGAGAGAGAGAGAGAGAGAGAGAGAGAGAGAGAGAGAGAGAGAGAGAGAGAGAGAGAGTGAGTGTGTGTGTGTGTGTGTGTGTGTGTGTGTGAGAGAGAGAGAGAGAGAGAGAGAGAGAGAGAGAGAGAGAGAGAGAGTGTGTGAGTGTGTGTGTGTGTGTGTGTGTGTGTGTGTGTGTGTGTGTGTGTGTGTGTGTGTGTGTGTGTGTGTGTGTGTGTAGGGACAGTGGGACAGACAGGTGTCACACACAGGAGAGAAACATGAAACAGACCAGGCGTTTTGGGGCTATAAACAGACTGAGGACCTTTTCATCTGCTACACCGTCACCTGCAGCTGCTGACCGTTAGAATAATAACAGGAGATGGTGGGGGAGGGAGCCGAACGGAAGGGAGAGGGGTGGGGTGGGGAGGGAAGGGCTTCCTTAATTATTGACGCGTGCCTGGCTGGTTTAGCGACGTCTCTCTCCTTTTTCGTCACGATTCAGTCAGCGTGGACAGGAGACACAGGCAGAACAGTGGTATGAACACAGTGGGACACTGATTCAGTCAGCGTGGACAGGAGACACAGGCAGAACAGTGCTATGAACACAGTGGAACACTGATTCAGTCAGCGTGGACAGGAGACACAGGCAGAACACAGTGCTATGAACACAGTGCAACACTGGTTCAGTCAGCGTGGACAGGGAGACACAGTACAGTGGTATCAACACAGTGGGACACTGATTCAGTCAGCGTGGACAGGAAACATAGTACAGTGGTATCAACACAGTGGGACACTGATTCAGTCAGCGTGTGTACAGGAGACACAGGCAGCACAGTGGCACAGTGGAACACTGATTCAGTCAGCGTGGACAGGAGACACAGTACAGTGGTATCAACAGTGGGACACTGATTCAGTCAGCGTGGACAGGAGACACAGTACAGTGGTATCAACAGTGGGACACTGATTCAGTCAGCGTGGACAGGAGACACAGGCAGCACAGTGGCACAGTGGAACACTGATTCAGTCAGCGTGGACAGGAGACACAGTACAGTGGTATCAACAGTGGGACACTGATTCAGTCAGCGTGGACAGGAGACACAGGCAGCACAGTGGCACAGTGGGACACTGATTCAGTCAGCGTGGACAGGAGACACAGGCAACACAGTGTCACAGTGGGACACTGATTCAGTCAGCGTGGACAGGAGACACAGGCAACACAGTGGCACAGTGGGACACTGATTCAGTCAGCGTGGACTGGAGACACAGGCAGCACAGTGGTGTGGACACAGCGGAATGCCATACACAGTGATGAAGATCCGATATTTCCTCAGTTCAGCTGACCACTCAATGGATGCTCCGAAAGCAGAGAGAGAGAGAGAGAGAGAGAGAGAGAGAGAGAGAGAGAGAGAGAGAGAGAGAGAGAAACAGGTAGACAGACACACAGAAGACACATAGAGAGACGGAAAGAGGGAAGGGCAAAGAGAGAAAGAGAGAGAGAGAAGGGGGGGGGGGAGAGAGAGAAGGGGGTGGGGGTGGGGGCACTACACGAAATTTTATTTTACCAACTACTGAGATGAGCGCACATAAACGCTTTTCTTTCCACCCAGCTCTGGGGCAAAAAGAAAACAAAATAATAGATCAAAGGTGAATACATGTAAGATAACAAGCAGATCGTATCAAACAAATGAGGGGAACTTACACAACTGAATACGAGTAAAAGGCTGCCAACGCCACTGACAAACGAGTAGCCAAGGGGGAAAGGTGACGACATGGCGACAGGAGAAAGGCAGAGGGAAGGGGTGGGCGGAGAGGGTGGGTTGGGGATGAAGGGACAGGGTGGAATACAGCAGTTACAAGGCTCCTACCCAGAGTTGAGTTTGCTGCGGGCTCAGTTGGGAAGACTGGGACCACACAGTCGAGTTTCATCCACTTAATGGATGCGTTTCTGAGAGTGTTGCTCAAATTTCCTGACCAACACTGCAGGTGTCTGTATCTCTCGGGCCTGGTTGACGCCGGGATATATTATGAAAGGAAGCGTAGAGTACAGCCCTGTCATGTAGTCTCAGACCGAAATGGAAATCCGTAGCATCATCTTAATCATCCTAATTCTCATCGATCAGCAAAAAAAAAAAAAAAAAAGTCTCAAATTCTGTGGCCCTTCATGCCCTGCTCTCATGGTGACCTCAATTTCGATGTCGTCTCCACGTCTGTGGCCTTGGTTTGGTTCCGTTGGGTCCCGGTATCGGCGAGTCCATGGGGGCTGTCGTTGGACGGACGTGGTGGCGCCCTCCGGAGGGAGAGCTCACTCACGCCGGCTCCGCGACTAAGCAATTATTGTCGTCAGTAGGGGGATTAGTAGGTGGTGTCCTGCGTATGTTAGATCAGAACAGGCGCCACTGAACACCACTGAAGTGACTCGGCGGCAGTGCAGTGAAATCATACACGCACGCACGCACGCACACACACACACACACACACACACACACACACACACACACACACACACACACACACACTATACATACTCTAGATCATAAACTCACATTGCATGATAGAATGTTTATGTCGGCGCTTTCAATGTAGTATGTTTTATTGTTTGAAGTAATGACTTCGTATATGTTGCCTCAAAAGAGCTAATGCTGCCTTCCCGTTTATATTTTTGGGTTCAGAGTTCCAAAGCGTTCCATCTCAGTAAACCAGATTAGTTTTAAATAAATCAATTCTGGGTTTTAGGATGGAGCATAGCTGGTGTAACTTGGTTGGTTTAATGGAAATTTTGTAATTAAAGTTGGAGGTACAAAACTGTTCATAACTATGTACTGAAGTTTGTATGTTAAAGGTGATACATTTAGCTTGATATCGTCCTGCAGTGCTAATGGAGGGATTTTATATGTGTAGCTTTCAGAGATGGCTAATGGAATCTATATAAAGGCTTCAAAGTGTTTACTCACAAGAATCATAGAGTTGGGCATAGTCGATAGATGGCTGGATCTCTGCGTGGTAAAAGTGGTTCTGTGAGTTCATATCAAGAAAAATGTTGATTTCTGAAAAGTAAAACACTTCGTAAGGTACATATTTCCTTAACCCAATGCTACAAGGTGACCAGGTGAGATTGTTGTCCAAGGTGACGCCCATGAATTTATGAGTGCTGACTCTTCAAGCTGCTTGTCATCGACGTGATGATGAGGGCATAACAGAAGTTAAATTTTGTCTGTTTTGGAGCAAAGTTACCAAGATACACTTTGTTTTCTGTTCATTTTGGGACATGTGATTGAAGTCAGACCAGTTTACTGACTAATAAAATTCTGTAATTTGTTGACTTGCTTCAGAATTGTTTAAAGAGAGAGGAGAGAGAGAGAGAGAGAGAGAGAGAGAGAGAGAGAGGAGAGAGAGAGAGAGAGAGAGAGAGAGAGAGAGAGAGACAGACAGACAGACAGACACACACACAGACAGACAGACAGACAGACAGAGAGACAGAGAGAGAGAGAGAGAGAGAGAGAGAGAGAGAGTAAGTAAGGGAGGCTTAGGTGACGTTTCATTTAATCTGAAGCATCAAGCAGTCTGGAAGTACATTTTATTCTTTTACCGTTACAGCCGGAATGCTGTTGCCCCCACGTCAGTAATCATGACACCATTTTGGAGGCCCCATGCCAGTTAAGGAGTGTCCCATCGTTTGACAGTCGAAACTGACATAGAAGGTGCTGCTACGAAAGAGAGACTAGGAGTATGGACACGACTGTGAGACAGGAGGAGGAGGAGGAGTCACAACGGCGGACAATGGTGAGGAAAATGATGGATGAGTGAAAAAAAACGAGGAAGACAACGGTGATGAAGAGATGAGGTAATTAGCCAGGAGGAGGAAGACAGCAAACCAGCAGTGAGGAAGGGGGGAGGTAGGTGAGGAGAGGAGGAGGAGGAGGAGGAGGGCAACAGCCAAAATCAAGAGTGTGGCTAGACAGTGAATTGTGGACATGTTTAGCAATCCTCTTGGTGTGTGCTTTGCCTCGACACCACGTCTACCACCCTCTTCAGAGCTGAGAGAGAGAGAGAGAGAGAGAGAGAGAGAGAGAGAGAGAGAGAGAGACAGACAGACAGACAGACAGACAGACAGACAGACACGCAAACAGACAGACACACAACACAGACAGATCCCTTTCACCCCCTCTTTCTACCTGAAGACCACCATAGACAGGGGAGATAAACGTTATGCTGAAAACCCCGCATATCCAGTGTCCACAGGCACCAAGGTCTTCACCTGCAGGCTGTCATCTGGAAAGTGAGCTTGGAACACACACACCTTCTCCTCCTCCCCTTGAATCAAGAGTAGCAAGAGTGGTCATCGGCCGCAGCGAAGACATCATCCACCCACCTCTGGACCCACGGCAGGGGAGAGAAGTCCGCATTCAGCTGAGTTGAAGGTGGTTGTTGATTGCTGTCTATCCACGTGATTGGCAACCAGCTTCAAGTTGCTGTGTGTGGCGGACAGCATGGCCGGAGCCGACCGCCAGGGGAGGGGGAATACTGCAGATGGTCAACTGTCAAAGATTGCCGCCAGTACCTGAATGGAGCGGAAAGAGGGACCTCGTTGTTATTGTGTGATCTTCAGAAACAAACTTCATGAGGTCTGTATCCATGGACATGACAACGTTCACACAGACTTCATGACAACGTTCACACAGACTTCATGAGGTTTGTATCCATGGACATGACAACGTTCACACAGACTTCAT
Source organism: Conus betulinus (assembly GCA_016801955.1). NCBI lineage: Eukaryota > Metazoa > Mollusca > Gastropoda > Neogastropoda > Conidae > Conus > Conus betulinus. The sequence continues at coordinate 34,177 of JADBJO010015394.1, forward strand.
GACAACTTTTCACACAGATTTCATGACAACGTTCACACAGACTTCATGAGGTCTGTATCCATGGACATGACAACGTTCACACAGATTTCATGAGGTCTGTATCAATGGACATGACAACGTTCACACAGACTTCATGGGGTTTGTATCCATGGACATGACAAGTCCACACAGATTTCATGAGGTCTGTATCCCTGGACATGACAACGTTCACACAGACTTCATAACAACAATGTTCACACAGACTTCATAACAACGTTCACACAGACTTCGTGAGATCTGTATCCATGGACATGACAACGTTCACACAGACTTTATGAAGTCTGTATCCATAACAACGTCCACGCAGACTTCATTACAACGTTCACACAGACTTCATGAGAATGTTCACAAAGACTTCATAAGATCTATATCTATCTATGACACGAAAACTTTCACATTGACTTCTTGACAATGTTCACAAAGACGTCATGAAGTCTGTATCCATGGACATGACAACGTTCACATTGACTTCATGAGGTCTGTATCTAAAAAAAAAAATAGACATGAAAATGTACACAGAGACTGTATGAGGTCTGTATCCATGGACATGACAATGTTCACATTGACTTCATAAGGTCTGTATCTGTGGATATGACAACGTCCACAAAAAAACTTCATGAGGTCTGTATCCATGGACATGACAACGTTCACATTGACTTCATGAGGTCTGTATCTATGGACATGACAACGTCCACATTGACTTCATGAGGTATGTATCTTTGGACTTGACAACGTTCACAAAGAGTTCATGAGATCTGTACCCATGCACCTGACAACATTCAGACAGGCTTCATGAGGTCTGTACCTGTGCACCTGACAAACGTTCACATTGACTTCATGAGGTAGATCTGTATCCATGCATCTGACAACGTTCACATTGACTTTGTGAGGTAGGTCTGTACCCATGCATCTGGCAATGTTCACATTGACTTCATGAGGTCTGTACCCATGGACATGACAACGTCCACAAAGACTTCATGAGGTCTGTACCCATGGACATGACAACGTCCACAAAGACTTCATGAGGTCTGTATCCATGGACATGACAACGTCCACAAAGACTTCATGAGGTCTGTATCCATGGACATGACAACTTCCACAAAGACTTCATGAGGTCAGTACCCATGGACATGACAACGTTTACATCGACTTCATGAGGTCTGTACCCATGCACCTGACAACATTCAGACAGACATCATGAGGTCTGCATCCATGGACATGACAACATTCAGACAGACGCCGTCGCGTCAATCAACACAGTGTTCGCTTAGACTTCATGAGGTCTCTGTTTATGGACATGACAAGTTCACACCGATTTCATCAGGTCTGTATTAATGCAACTAACAAACGTACACATAAACGTCATGGGATCCATGGCCTTGATAACCCAGTGGCATGTCTGGAAGTGATTGAAAGACATGGTCAGTCCTAGTATCAAAGAGTGATTGAAAGACATGGTCAGTCCTAGTATCAAAGAGTGATTAAAAGACATGGCCAGTTCAAGTATCAAATGAGAATGATGCTCCTTGCTGGGCACAAACGCTGGAGACAAAAAATGGAAAACAGAAAAAGTCTCGCGAAAGGAAAATCAATGTTTCATTCTTCAAGTAACGTCAGACGGTCGCCCAGTTTTGCTCATCTCCCTAGCGTCGAATCTGGAATTCTAGTCTGCATGCTTTTCAAGTTTGGCAACGAGGTATTGGTAAAACGGTTGAGCGAAGTACCATTATTGTACCTCGTTACCAAATCTAATTTGTGCATTATTGTCATTTTACATCTAGGCCTGTAATTTACGTTTAAAAAAAACAAACAAACAAAAACTTTTTGCAGTTCAGTTCAGTTCAGTGGCTCATTTAATGTCTATTCATCGTCAGATGATATTAGACAAAAAACATACAAACAAACAAACAAACAAAAAACTTCCACACTCAACTTATCAGGTAAGTATTTTCAATCCCAATCTGATTTATGCATATTTACATTAGTGAAATACCCTAGTGGCACACAAAATTGTCAATATTTACAAAAATTTTGCAGCCTGTGATTGCGAAATAACCATGGCAATATCAGCATATGGACCATACAAGACAGTATTGACATTATGAAAGTTATTCAGTTTTTTGCCGGTCGATCTGCACAATCGTTGCCCTTATTGTTTGATCTTTTTTAATCCTTCATGTTTGAAGCCTTCTGTTACACGGCTTCCTGACCAGGGCCGGTATGCAGATGCCTCCGATACTTTAACGGTCCGATATGATCTATCCCCACCGAGATCTGTCGGTGGGACAGTTCATCCGATAGCTCGGCATGCATGGACATCCGACAGTGCCTCCAATAACTATCGGGTATCCGGGGCTGCTCTAAGAATAACTTGGCAGGGATTCCCCAACTTCCGCCCTCGCTGCGCATGCGTTCATCAGTTGAGCAGCAAAATGGCCGAAGGGGAAAAGAGCTCGAAAACCGAACTTCTCGGACAGAGAAGTTAAAATTCTCCTTGAGGAAATTGCAATTGAAAAGAATATTCTGAACTCGTCGCTAACAACGAAAGTGACAAACAAAAAAAAGCAAGTCATCTGGCAAGAAATTGCCCGTAAAGTGAATACCTGCGGTGTTGCCTGTCGGACGGTTGCCGAATTAAAAGACAAATGGGGTCTTCTAAAACGGGCAACAACGCAGAAGAAAATCGACGCAACAAAGACGGGCGGAGGCAAAGGGATGCCCCCGCCGATTTACGAAGATGCCGTGGTGGCGATTTTTAGGGGACAACACTACTCTAGTGAACGGCATTGAAGGTAAGCAAGTTGAAAGACGTTTGTATGCAACTAATTTCAAGATTAAACGTTACTAACACTGTAACAATAACTGTGTTTCAACAGCTTTAGAGAATATTGTAGAAAACACCGATAAGAGAGGATGCGAACTACGGATTAACTGAAATTTCAGTGATTCACAGATTTGCCCCTGACCCAATAGGTTCACAGTTTAATACTGAACGGGAAAGAATACCGTTTTGGTGAGATTGGTTGGGGTTAATTACTGCCTACAAACAATATGTACAAAACTTGTATTCATGAGAATTTGAGAACCACACCACCTTCCACCCCCATATGACAACCATGAGAAAACCTCCCCCACCTGCTTTGTCAAAAATTGGTGGAGAGAACTCTTGTTCTGGCACCCACACCCCCATCGCTGACCTGTACAAAATGTCTCAAATTTGATCATTTCAGCCTTTTTCATAAAACATGTTTGGACACCCAGCCTTTTCCCACCCATTTCCACGCTTCGTAATACTTTTATTAAAAGGGTTAACTGCACTGTGTGAGTGTGTGTGATAGAATGATCAAGCTGTGAAGAATTTAAAAATCAATTCAACAGGAAACTTCTGGAATGTAGTGTGAATTAACTGTGATCATTTCAATCCCTTTACAGTGAGAGGAACCGAGTCCTTTCCAGCCATGGAAGTGGAAGAAGTCCACCTGAAAACAAGCCAGCGTAAGTACTGTAGATAAATTTGCCAATCTCGTGCGTGTTATGTGTGTGTGTGTGTGTGTGTGTGTGTGTGTGTGTGTGTGTGTGTGTGTGTGTGTGTGTGCGCGCGCGCGTGCGTGTGTGTACATATCGATATCCGCATTCAAGCAAAAAGCAAACAAGTATAGTCACTTTTCTAATATTTCAGCCGGTAGGGCCTCCTCAGGGGAGTGTTATAAAATGATAGATGTATGTGTGTGTGTGTTCATTGTAATTTCCACCAATTAGAGATATCATATGCTTAGTAGTAGTTGTATGTGTTTTTGTCAATGTTTAAATCTGTTCCAATTTTCTTTTGGGGGATGGGGATGAGGTGGTGGAACAGGGGGAGGTGTCTAGATCTATACTTCACATTGGTGACTAGCTTGTCCTCCAGTTAATTCATTTTCTTTTAGCACTTGATCGGTGTTATTTGGACTCCTGATGGCAAACACGTGGTGGTTATCACTAAAAGTTTTCAAATCCTTTTTTTGGCGTAAACAGTTACAGCTTTCTGTTGGGCACAATGTAATGCTCGGTATGAAACTTTATCACAGACTGATGTTTGGTAAACTCTCTTTTTTTTTTTTGTGAAGGGGGTACTATGAAAGCCTTCCAAAATCGAAGTTGGCCATGTAAAAGTCCTGATATTTTTAAATATGATGCGAAACCCTGTGCTATTGTATGTGACATTAAAAATGGATAGTGCAAAATAGTTGGTTTCTGTTGTATATACTTTTCTGTTATAATTTGATGTCTTCTTCGTACGGCATGTTATGCATGCTGTCATTTGAAAATGTTTTCTGGCTCATTGTTTGTACGCTTTCCAGGTGGTATGGGTGGGTTGGGGGGGGGGGATGTCTTTGATTGGGTCTTTTCTCTTAGACACAAAAAGCTTACTCGAGATAATTTGATAATTTAATGCCTGAAAATAGTTATTGCTGAACTGATACAGTTACCATTTTAAGGCAACAAAAAGAAAATCAGGGTATTCCTTCCAGTTAACTATGTGTTTATTCTGTCATCATGATGTACAGCTATTTAGTACAGTCGCCATCCTTTTGTGTAGCCATTGCAGTGGGGGAAGATTCGCCAACGGCATCAAGACAACCAGCAGCAGCAGCAGCAGCAGTGACACTGGAAGTGTGTGAAAATGTCATGGTCAACAACAGTGGACTCGGCGTGGAAGGAAATGGTAAATGCTTTATCAGTTAATGTTATGCCAAAATCGGTTGGCTAAAGGGGTGAAGATCCCTATGATCTAATACCAGATGTTCAGTCTGTAATATTTTGTCAACAATGTACCCTTTACACCTTTTCAAAGCTGCTGTGCCACTCGGGGCGATTAGTTGAATCCTTACATGGGCCTTTTTTCTTAGATAAAAAAAAACTTACTCAAGTTACATTGATAATATAATGTTGTCTAAAAATCAATTACTGCTGATTACAGATATTTTAAGACAACAAAAAATGAAAATCAGGATATTCCTTCCAGCATGACACCTACCCTGTCTTCTGTGCCTTCCATTGGTCTTCTGTCATCCTCCATTGTGTGGGCCATGTGTATAGCTATTTACTGTCATGTTTATGTCGTAGGTATGTGTAGGGGAATTGCAAGGTGAAAGCCGAGTGCCAATATTATGGAAAATCTATGATATGCTAATGGTATGTGGTCCTTTGACCCTTTAATTATATATATATTTGTTATTTCCTTTTTGACTGTTTTCTAAACCTGGCTGGAAAAATGGGCGGACATTATTGACACCTTGCCAGGGCCTTGCAGTTTTTGCTGTAAACATGGTCTATTCTTGGAAAGAGTCGACATACATTCAATGAAGTTTTTTTGGGGTTTTTTTTGTCGACAGCATGGGTCATCCTGATACAGCTCTGCGCAGTCGGCAGGGCATTAAGCAACAAATCACCCAATTCCTTCCAGTTAACTACTTTATTCTGTTGTCATGAAGTACAGCTATTTACAAATCGCCATCCTTTTGTGTAGCCACTGCAGTGGGGGAAGACTGGACAACACTGTCACCAATATTGAGACCCCAACCATCACCAGCAGCTGTGACCCTGGAGTTCAATGACACCATGGTCATCGACAATAGTGTGGGAGGAGGAAAGGGTAAGTGCTTTATCAGTTAATGTTATGCCAAACTAAACAGAAGCGAGCTGTTGCATGAGTAGGGCCCAGAGTCAATAGCTCCAAACTGTAAAATCGGTTGGCTAAAGGGGTGAAGGTTTCTAAGATCGAATACCAGTTGTTCAATGTGTAAACTTTTGTCAACAGTGTACCCTTTACACCTTTTCAAAACTGATGTGCCACTCAGGGCGATTAGTTGTATGGCCTGGTTCATGAGAACATGCCCCATACTTCCTTTTTCAGCCAGCCAGCCATTTATTCAAAACTGTCAACAGTTAAAAAGTTTAATAGTATTTGAGAATATCAATGTAATTTATGGATTGGTGGCAAGAGCCAACTTACACATTGGACTCATGACATGTTACAGTGAGATTCATGTGATAGTTATTGTACTTTTTGAGAGATTTAATTTGAAACAGAAAAGATAAATGAATGTTCTGCTGTAGGGCAGCGTATGTTACCTAATACAACAGCACTCGGTACTGAATCTGAGTTGGTTACAGAAATGCATGGTATTGGGAATGAAGTATTTATCTGAATTAGTATGTTCATTAGTCACGAGCTGTAAATTAATGTTCTGTTAAGAAATGACGTTTTACCAAGTAAGTGGGAAAAGAAATGGGCAAGTCGGTATTGTGTACATATATTTTTGATAGCATGATTTTTTTTATTTAAGTAGAAAAAATTACTTTCTTTTTTTTTTACTATTCTAAACTAAAACAGGATACAAGCCACAGAATTCCCACTCCATTTTTCCTTAACATCTATTTTGTGGATTCTTGAATGGCATGGAAATAGGCAATTCAGAATCATTAAGCTTTCACATAGGTTATTAAGAGATAACAGCAGTCACATGCTCACAGTCACTGTTATGGTATTCAGCCCTTTCTGCCTCAAAATGCTTTCTGCCTTTATCTTAAAGAAAAAAAAAAATAGCACAGTCTCTCGGCATTGTTTTCTCCACATTTTATTTGTTATGAAGTCACTTGCAACAAACATGACCACAAAAAAAGTTGCTGGAATACATACTGAACTCACATTGTGCCTCACTATTGACACTGTACAAGGAAACTTTGAACAGTAAAATTATGATGGCTATTGCAAAACAAATACAAACAAAAAGTTAACTGTTTAGGTAATGACACGCATGTATGTCAAGACAAGAAAAAAAAAAAACAGATGGAAATATCTGCATATGTACAAGCAACTGAACAGCACAAACTGAGTGAAATAAAACTGAAAGTGATACAAATAGTTTCAGTAAAACTTTGGAGCATCGTTGTAAGATACAAGTTAGTACGAAAAGTACCCTGCCATGGGATTTGAGTTTTTCTTGTTAAATATTATAACAGAAGGGAAAAAGATATGGAAATAACTGCATGTATCACAGTTGAATTTTTTTGGGAACTGAAACCGATACATGATTGACACTGCATGTATCACAGTTGAACTGTTAGGAGTTGAAACTGATACATGATTGAAGCAATGCTATTCAAAATCTGTGTTGGTGAGAAAAAACTAACATGACATGGGACTTGATGTTTCATAAAAAGAAAACATATGTGAATGTGTTATGACGACTCTCCTGTATAAAAAAAAAAGAAGGGATGGGGGGGGGAGGGTGTTAAAAAACTGCATGTATACAGTCAAAACTCAACCTGAAGGAACTGAAACTGATGCAATACAACTGAATCAACAGACACAGAGTCATAACGCAACAATGGAACTTAAGAGCAATGAGCCAGAAAAAAAAAGAAACAAAATAAGTCGTTAAATGGATGTGTTAAACATAGTACAGCAGCAAGTTACCCGATTTGATATAAATGTACATTCATATATTGTACTACAAACCATCTTATTAAGCACTCATCTCTTCCTACCTTTTTCGCCTCTATCTTCCAAGTCCCGCTTCTGTATACACAGCCGGCTTGAATTTACACTCACATGAAGGACAGTAGGCACAGATACTAATTAGATGAAGTATCCATCACTCATCAGTAATTGTAGTTCACTGCCAGCCTCCATCCAGACTATGAATAAGAATGCACATCAAGTATTCTGTTTGTCACCTCTCACAGTAACACATATTAAACTATACTTTGAATGTGTTTCTAATGCTGCCTTTTGTGTTCTGCCTCTTTCCAGAGCCAAGTCTACCTGATGCTGCTTCAAACACCCCAGTCTCTCTCCAGATGGGAAAAAACCTGCGCAAAACAGAGAACAAAAAGGAGATTTCAGCAAACAGCTGCTGCTGATGAATTGCAAGACGAGTTTCTGAAAAATCAAGTGGAAGACTCTAAAAGGCGGCAAAAAAAATGGACTGTGAAATTGTGATCCTTGAATCAACGGTGAATCTGCAAAGCCTCGCAGAAAGGCAAAAGGAGCTAGACGTACAGAACAAGGAGCTAGATGTAAAGAGAAAGCAGCAGGAACTAAGAAAAACTGAGCTGGAACGAATAAAAACTGAGCTGGAAAACTAAGGAAACTGAGCAGGAACTAAGAAAAACTGAGCAGGAACTAAGAAAAACTGATCTGGAACTAAGGAAAACTGAGCTGGAACTAAGGAAAACTGAGCTAGAAGTGAAGCTTCTAGAAGCTAAAGTTGCCAATGAATTGGGTGCTACAAGCACCGTGCATGGTGATTGACACTGAATGTTTTCCTTTTTTCCAACAGGAAATGCATGTTTTGTAGTCTGAACATGATACATTTTTTTGTACTTGGATAATGGATATGAGAATTGAATAAATGGGGATGTTATTACTAAAACATGCTTTTTTGTATTGTTTTTTATTTTCTTAATTATGAATGTGATGCACACGCCAGAAATAGCTGATGAACAGGCAATCTTTAATTTATAAAAACATTTTTCTTTCTGCTACAAAAACAAAGTCTCTTAGAATTTTTGCCTTTTTATACTTAAAGAACCACAGGCAATATTGGAAATACCTGCTGAACCTTAAGATTTGACAGAACGATAACCAGATGCAAGTTCCAAAAATGCAAAGCTGCATACTAAAAATTATCACATCTTCTGCCCCTCTCCCCCTCCCCTTCCAAGTGAACTAAGGGAAAAGATAAATCATGCAAAAGGCACAGCGCCTTTGAAGTTGAGGTCGTTTCCTTGATTGAGGGGGGAGTAGGCCCAGCCCTGTGAGGGACCACAATGGGACACACACACAACCAAAGTCACAACCGAACAAAGCGTTTCTCAAAATATAACAATTAGCAGATAGAAGAGCGTTGCCATAGTGCCACGAATGATGTAACAGTGGACTTCTAACATCAACTACTTTTTCAAGTTAAGGTAATATGAAAGAAGTACATAGACAGTCACTTACATCAGGGTTGGTGCGCAATGAAGTGTCAGCCTGTGTTTTATCAGCCTGTTGCGGGACGTATTAGCACACAGTAGAGGAAAGAGTCGCGATAAAAATGCGAGGAAGAGCAGCAAACTCTTTGCTCTTTCTAATGAATTGCCAAGAGTACCGAGGTCATCATCATCCCCGAGAGAGAGGGGTTATCAGAACTCGTCCATCAGCGTGTGTCAGTGTCCGATTCTTCTTCATCAGAGTCCCCCCCGACAAAATCAGGCCAAAGCCAGAAACTGCATACAATTTAGACATTTTTCTCAGAAAAAGACAGACAGACAGAAAGAAAACCTGAGTACAATTTAGCATAAAGAAAGAAGGACAGAAGAAAGAAACCTGCCATACACTTAGACAGACAGAAATGCAGACAATTTAGAAATAAAAGAAAAATAGTGAGGCAACTGTTTGGGGCACGCAGCAGGATGGGGGGGACAGTGTGCAGCTATGGGCATGCATTATTTAGAAGGGGGCGAGCTAGAGGCTCTAAAGGCAGATGGATCACTGCCCCCAGTTAGCAAGCAATAATTCCCACAGAACACGAGCTCAAGGGCAGATGGATCACCCCAGCAAGCATAATTCACACCAGAACATGGATAGTAAATAAGAAAATTTTTTTTCTTTCCATGACATAAAACGTTTTCCCCCCCCCCCCCCCCCCCCAC